>CM047425.1:31855589-31968727 GCA_026168455.1 Theocolax elegans | reverse complement strand
TCTTAGATAACGTTTACGAAATTTTAATGAAAAAAACAATCTCGGCCCGGACTTGAACCGGGACCTCTAGCCTGAATGAAGAAAATAGCTAAGGTCCTCGGTGGCGAAACTGGTAAACGTGCCAGCCCCGGAAAGGCTGGAGGTCCCGGTTCAAGCCCGGGCCGAGGCTGTTTTTTTCATTGAAATTTCGTAAACGTTTTTCAAGATTTTTTTCATTATTGTTGAATATATTAGAATGTTTCGCTAAAATATAACTCGTAACTTCATGTTTTAACGTAATTGATCTATTTTGTAATGATTACAAAAGCCTTTTCGCAAGAAATAAAAATATTATAAAAATTTATGTTATATTTTTTTCGACGTAATTTTATCATAAAAATTAGTGATATTTAAATTTAAAATATATACAAAATTAAAGTAAATGTTTATAATAATTAAAATTTTTATAAAAAATTTTTTTTTCCTTTTTACAATTTTTTACACATTTGACGCTTAAAATATAATGCATATTAAACACTCAATGTTACTCAATTTACATCCACATTTTATTAAAATTTTATACTGTCAAAATGACGATTTAAGTATAAATTATGTAATATTTTTTTAAATAGTTTGTAAAAATTAATTTTTTTTTAATTCAATATGATCGCGGCACCCAAAGGAATAATTAGACATAGTGTTTGACTTTTTTATAGGTATTTAATTAATTTTTTAATGGTTTTAAAGTTTAAGTCTGAACGTACGTCCGTACGTCCGTACAGGCAGACTTTTTATTTTTTAACACTTCTTATATCTCTCTTGGATTTTCGAAAAAATGAATTTTATTTAATGAAAGTGATCGCGGAACCACACGGATTAATTAGTAATAGTGTTTAACTTTTTTATAGGTGTTTAATTACTTATTTAAATGGTTTAACCTCGATTATTTAAAACGATTATTTATTTGTTTATCTCGATCAGTTATAACTGAAGATAACATTAAGTACTGGACATCATCAACAGGACGGGAATGTTTTTTTTTTAATTTCGTAATATGGGTTCCCGTAGATGATGCCCCGTCGACCTGGAGGTAACAGTAAGGACCTGGACATATTCTGCAGGTAGAACAATTTTTTTTTTGATTTCGTAATATGCCGTCCAGGAAATGTTGCCCCGATGACCTAGAGGTAAAATTAGTGACCTGCACATCATCTACAGCAAGAAAAATTTTTTTTTGTTTCGTAATAGGCCTTCCAGTAGATGATGCCCTGTTGACCTGGAGGTAACATTACCTGGACATCTTCTACAGGTATTATTATTATTATTATTAAGTTACTCAGTTGGCACCCTCCTATTTGACTGCTTTGCGCCCTGTTTTCCATTTCCCATCTTTAGCCCCCCGAAGTGTATAGCAATATTGCCACACCTGGGTGAGCCTTCTTATGGGTCCTTGGTTTTTTTCAATCGGGCACCGCCCAGAGACCCTGCCAAACAGCAAGTATTCTCTGGACATCCCAACTGGGGATATCTCCTGAATCAATTAGAAATTCACCTGTGAGGCGCCATCTTCTTGTCATGATTCTGGGGCATTCACATAAGATGTGTAGAGGTGTTTCGTTTGCCTCCTTGCACATTCGGCATAATGGATCTGTTTCCAGTCCCATTTTATACCTATGGTATCGCAAATCTCCATGTCCAGTAAGTATGTCCATTAGCTTGCGAGCTGTCTTTCTGCTAAGTTTCCTAAGCCCTTCTTCCCAGTGTCCACTTATTGCGTTTCCGAGTGCGGCTTTAGCTTGTCTGCATCCTGCAGTTTTTACCCAAGCCCTTTGGTGTTCCTTCACCAGCCATTCCTTTAATAATTCTATGAGGTGGCTATGTGGCATCTTCACCATCATGCTTGGTTCCGCATGTTTTCCATTTGTACCTATCTTTGCTAGGTCATCGGCTACCTCGTTACCACGTATACCTACATGACTTGGTATCCATGTTAGCGTTAGCCGCTTATTCAACTCTGCCAGTCTATTTAGTGTCTTATGACATTCCCAAATTAGTCTGGACTTAGTGGTGTGACCATTCAGACTCTGTAACACAGTTCTGCTGTTCGAGTAAATGTATATCTCTTCGTCTTTGCAATTCTCCTGTGCCGCTTTAGCACATTGCAGGATTGCAAATGTTTCCGCTTGGGAAATGGTATTGTATTCCTTTAAGGAATATATCCTACCCTTCCCATTTTTTCTGCAGTATACCCCTGCTCCGACTCCCTGGATATTCTTGGACCCATCAGTATACCAGAGTTCTTTGCTCTCTGGCACCCTAACACGACCTTGACTCCAGTCATCTTTGCTAGGCAGACTGACTCTGTATCTCTTATCGAATAGGAAGTCAGTGCTGCACCTATCAGTTCCCTCGTATAAGTTCTCTCTTAGATTTCGCGGGAGCGTACTTAGGAGTCCCCTGTCCGCCCGTAGATCTAAGAGATTTCTAACTCTTAAGTATCCTTTTATGGCTTCTGACTTAAGAGTGAGCTGAAAGGGCTCAATATTCGTTATGACCCCCATAGCTTGTACTGGCGTGGTTCTTAGAGAATTGGTGATGCAGCGCAGGACCAATCCTCGTACGCTTTCCAGCATTTGGTTCGCAGTTTTCAAACCTGCTCGCTTCCACCAAATCACTGCCGAATACGTGTGTTTTGGTTTCAGAATTGCTGTGTAAATCCACATCATGGTTTCTGGTTTAAGACCCCAGTTCAAGTGCAGAGCTCTACGTGTTTGCCATAGTACTCTTATAACTTTATTACACTGATTCTCAAGGTGCTCTTTCCAGTTTAACTTACTGTCAAGAATGACACCTAGATATTTAGCTTTTTCTTTTATTTCTAGCCGTTTTCCTCCATATTCGAGGTATTTTATGCTTGTTTTCCACTTATATTTACGTGTAAACACCATAACTTCCATTTTTTCCGGGTTAACCGATAGTCCACCTCCTTGGCACCACTTATATACCTTATTCAAGGCATTTTGCATGATGTCAAATAGTGTTTCTAAAAATGGTCCTCTAACTATTATTGCTAGATCATCTGCATATCCTACAACCTCACATCCCGTGTTGGTTAGTAGGCATAATAGTGTGTTCATTACAAGATTCCAGAGGGATGGGGAAATAACCCCCCCCCCCTGTGGGCATCCCGTGTTCACCCAGCCAGTTACCCTGGTGTTACCCTTGGTCATTACCAGCTTTCTGTTTGATAACATGAGTTCGACCCAGTCAGTAACTGGCTGAGCTATTCCATGTCTCCTCATTGCCTCCTTGATTACTCTTTTGGAGGTACGGTTGAAAGCTCCTTCTATGTCTAAAAAGACCACTAGAGCAAAGCTTCCGTTTTCAATTTGTTCTTCAATCAGTTTCACTATTTTGCACAGAGCAGTCTCAGTAGAGTGTCCTGCTCTGTACGCATACTGATCCCTATGAAGTGGTCGTTCTTTTAAAGGTTTATCTTTAATATGTCGATCTATGAGCCTTTCCATTGTCTTCAGCATAAACAATGTAAGACTTATAGGTCGGAAGTCTTTAGGAGAAGTATAGCTCCCCTTACCTGCTTTCGGAATGAACGTCACTCTCGTTCCCTTCCAACTTTCTGGAATATGGCATAATTCCAGACTTGCCCTAATAAGTCTGGTCATTGGACGGATAATGCACTCCCCCGCCCTTTATAATAGTGCGGGGTAAATACCATCCAGTCCTGGTGACTTATATGGCCCAAAAGATCCGATGGCCCACCTGACTTTGTCCTCTGAGGCAATTTCGGTCCCCAGCACACTGCATGATCCGGTTTGGATCACCGCATGCTGGTTTCCCGTTCCGTAGTCCTTTGACTCATGAACTTCCATCGCCCCTTCCCCTTCTTTCGAGAAATCCGGGTAGAAGGATTCGATCAGGCGGTACAACGTTTCTTCGTCCGTCATGGTGTATTTCCCATTTGGCAGTTTAAGTGCTCCCAATATAGCTTCCGGATTTTTTGACAAGATCTTGTCCAACCGGGCTGCCTGTGAGCCTTTTTCTATGTCGCTGCAAAAGTTGGCCCATGATTCTGCTTGTGCCTTCCTAATTGCTGCTCGATAGCTGTCTCTTTTACTTGCGTAATGATTCCACTCGTCTGCTGTACCTTTTTTTTGGGCCAGCTTATAGGTTCTCCTTACTTGTTTCTTGAGACACTCTAGGTTCTCGTTCCACCAGTAGGTTTTATCTCGCTTACCCACCAATGTGGGTCTACAGTTGTTCTCAAAAGCTGAGATAATTCCTTTATTTAGTTTATCAGCAGCTTCTTCAAGCTCCTTCCAGTTTCTTATATGTTCTGGAAAATTTGCTAGTGAGCTGCTTATTTCTTCCTTGTAGGTTATCCAATTTGTCTTCTTCGGTTTCCTGGTCCATGTTCTAGGATTTGTACCAGGTCCCACTAACTCGAAAACAATTTTGGCATGATCAGATAGTGTCGGTTCATCAGATACCCTCCACCTCTTGATCCTATTTGTAATTTCTCCAGTACATAACGTGATGTCCAATACTTCTGCTCTAAGTTTATTACAGAATGTTGGCGTTGTACCAGTGTTTAGAATATCTAGTTTGGTTGTGGCTAGATATTCTACCAGTTCCTCTCCTCTCCTATTGATGTCTGTGCTCCCCCACAGTATGTGATGTGAGTTAGCGTCACAGCCTATTAGGAGCGGTAAGTTTTTACTCTCACAGAAGGTAATTAACCTTTTAACTTCCGTGGGTGGATTTACCTCTCCATCATATGGAAAGTACGCTGAGGCAATGACTAGGTTTCCAATGCCTTCCGATTCCGTCCTCACCGCTGTCAGGTCTCTTGTACAGAAATCTATCAGCGGGGTTACATTTACTCCTTTAGTGATGATACACGTTCTGGGCGTCTCAGCTTGCATGTCCCTGTAACAAACAAGCCCCTTTCCCCTTAAACCCTTGATTGTTCCTCTCACCGTCCATGGTTCTTGGACCAGTGACAGGCCTGTGTGCATCTCTGCCAAACCCTTACGCAATAGTGCAGAAGAGTCTTTGCAGTGATGCAAGTTAATTTGTGAGATTTGCAGCGCCTTGAAGGTCATTATTTCGAGCTTCCCGGCACTGCTGCCTCTTTATCAGACTCCGCTACCGCCGGCGCGTGTACTTTGAAAGTGACACGCTCCAGTGAGTAGAAGGGTCTGCAATCTAGAGCCTGAAGGGCTCTAGCTTGGGACTCCGGCATCTGCACCAGAAGAAAGTTGTCCTTCGCTGCAGCACCGTCGGTAGCCCCCTTGTCGCATTTTACGACCCGCCATGTTGCGGTATTTAGCGTCGGATTGTACCGCATCAGCCTCTGAAGAACCAGCTCCGTGGGTTTCGGTGCCTCCGGTATCCACGCGCTGGCCTTCACCAGCTTCTGCAGTACCTCCGTTCCGCCGACTGTCAAAGCAGGACCCCGCCAAGATTTTAGTCCGGGCACGATCCCACTCAGTCAATCCGCGGACCGTTGATCCTCTGCTATTATCACAAACACTCCCCCCCTGCAGAAGAACGCAACAAACTTTGGCAGCTGCTCAGGAGGAAGGACATCTGTCTCCTCCTCTAGAGCATTCCTGAAGTCTTCAAACTGTCCTGTAGTAAGAAGCACCTCAGGATATTCTGCTGATGTCACGACCCTCGACAGAGGGTTCGTTCTCTGTGCTGTTGTAAGTCCCACACTACATTTCGGCTTTTCAGCACTCTGAGTGTTACTTACCTGTGCCGGCTTGTTTTTATGCCGTTTTTGTGTCCGCGGGTCCTCTGACGGCGTGTCCTTCCCTCTTTTCCCCATAAGAGGCGTTGAGGGAGGTCTCTCCGCGCTTTGAGCCCGCATTTCTTGCTTTCTGAGCTTTCGACTGCGGTTTTTCTCCGCATAGCGTCCACTCGTCCAGCTTCTTCCTTCATTGGTATCCATTGGCATTCCAGCTCCCGGTTCGGGATTGGACACCGTCAATGGCCCATCAGGATTTTTAAATTCAGTGGGTTGGTAAGCAGACATCCCACTGGGCGCCGCCTGCTCACCTACCTTTACTCCAACTACCGGTGACACCGAAGTTACCGCCGGCAAATTGGTTGTGTTGAGAGTTGGGATCTCTCCAGGGTTTGTTGACACTTTTGGGCTAGCATCCGAATAGCCCGTTGCGTTTACAGGGAAGGACATATCATGGGTTTTTTTTAAGGGGGGTTTTTGATTTGTGTTAAGTGTTTATGTCTGTGGCTCCCTACGAGTGTCCCCCCTCGTCATCCGAACAGCCCTCGCAAAACAGGCAGCGACCCACTTCGGTCCTACTATAGGAAAGCCCCCCACCCGAAGCAGTAGGGTCCCATCCGGTCACTATCCGGCACTACTACCCCTGGCGCGATTATACACTGACTGATAGGGCAGCCAGGCTTTGCTAGTTAGGCCAGCCCGGGCCCCTGTACTATTCAGCGGCCTAGGAGTGTCTCAACCTAGTTTATCCTAGGGTGCCTCCATGGGTACCCCACCCGTCCGCTTGAGCAGTCTTACTACGAGGAAAGAACACCCCCAGAGAGCCCCAGTGTGAGAAGATGTTTGTGTGTGTGTGAGTGTCTGTTTGTGTCATGTGAATGTGTATAGGTATAGGTGTAATGCTCACTGATAAAGTCCCAGCGTGTCCATCTATAA
Organism: Theocolax elegans; assembly: GCA_026168455.1. Lineage (NCBI taxonomy): Eukaryota > Metazoa > Arthropoda > Insecta > Hymenoptera > Cerocephalidae > Theocolax > Theocolax elegans. Next base: position 31,962,042 of record CM047425.1, on the reverse strand, counting down.
CCCGCGCGGAGCATACCCGTTTATAGGGATCTCCTCTTTCACCAGCGAGCCCGTTTATAGAGCTGCCTCTTACAAGCGTTTGGAAAGAGCCGTTTATAGGCCTCCCATTCATACCTCTGAGACCCTACCAGTAATACATGAGTGTAAATGATGTGTTGTGTGCCATTCCGTGTCCTGAATAGGAGCCCTTACGTGGGAATCCCTTCCGGGCCAGAAAGGCCACGGTTTTTTAGAGAGATGTTACTCCTCTATCCCTCCCCAATTACACTGTTTCCAGTGACTTCCGGGCTTGGGACCGGCTTGCTGAGGTTCACCCGTGGCTACTAGATTTGATTTCACCACAAATGAACCTCATCAGGGCTGGGTTTTCTACAGTAGAAATATTTTTTTTTTTTATTCGTAATATGCCGTCCAGTAGATATTGCCCCGATGACCTGGAGGTAAAATTAGTGACCCTGCACATAATCTACAGGAAGAAAATTTTTTTTTTATTTCTTAATTTTTCCCGGTTTTTCCTTTCGCTTTTCCTCATTGGTACCATTGGCATTCAGCTCCCGGTTCGGGATTGGACACAGTCAAGGCCCATCAGGAGTTTTATAATTCAGTGGGTGGTAAGCAGACCATCCCACTGGGCGGCCGCCTGCCTCACTCCTACCTTTACTCCAACTACCGGTGACACCGAAGTTAACCGCCGGCAAATTGGTTGTGTTGAGAGTTGGGCTCTCTCTCAGGGTTTGTTGACACTTTTGGCTAGCCTCCGAAGAGCCCGTTGCGTTTACGAGGGAACGCGACATATCATGGGTTTTTTTAATGGGGGGTTTTTGATTTGTGTTAAGTGTTTATGTCTGTGGCTCCCTACGAGTGTCCCCCCTCGTCATCCGAACAGCCCTCGCAAAACAGGCAGCGACCCACTTCGGTCCTACTATAGGAAAGCCCCCCACCCGAAGCAGTAGGGTCCCATCCGGTCACTATCCGGCACTACTACCCCTGGCGCGATTATACACTGACTGATAGGGCAGCCAGGCTTTGCTAGTTAGGCCAGCCCGGGCCCCTGTACTATTCAGCGGCCTAGGAGTGTCTCAACCTAGTTTATCCTAGGGTGCCTCCATGGGTACCCCACCCGTCCGCTTGAGCAGTCTTACTACGAGGAAAGAACACCCCCAGAGAGCCCCAGTGTGAGAAGATGTTTGTGTGTGTGTGAGTGTCTGTTTGTGTCATGTGAATGTGTATAGGTATAGGTGTAATGCTCACTGATAAAGTCCCAGCGTGTCCATCTATAACCCGCGCGGAGCATACCCGTTTATAGGGATCTCCTCTTTCACCAGCGAGCCCGTTTATAGAGCTGCCTCTTACAAGCGTTTGGAAAGAGCCGTTTATAGGCCTCCCATTCATACCTCTGAGACCCTACCAGTAATACATGAGTGTAAATGATGTGTTGTGTGCCATTCCGTGTCCTGAATAGGAGCCCTTACGTGGGAATCCCTTCCGGGCCAGAAAGGCCACGGTTTTTTAGAGAGATGTTACTCCTCTATCCCTCCCCAATTACACTGTTTCCAGTGACTTCCGGGCTTGGGACCGGCTTGCTGAGGTTCACCCGTGGCTACTAGATTTCACCACAAATGAACCTCATCAGGGCTGGGTTTTCTACAGGTAGAAATATTTTTTTTTTTTATTTCGTAATATGCCGTCCAGTAGATATTGCCCCGATGACCTGGAGGTAAAATTAGTGACCTGCACATCATCTACAGGAAGAAAATTTTTTTTTTTATTTCTTAATAGGTCTTTCGGTAGATATTGCCCCGATGACCTGGAGGTAACATTAGTGACCTGCACATCATCTACAGGAAAATTTTTTTTTTTGGTTCGTAATAGGCTTTCCAGTAGATGTTGCCCCGATGATCGGGAAGTACCATTAGTGACCTGCACATCATCTACAGGAAGAAAATTTTTTTCTTTGGTTTCGTAATTGGCCTTCCCGTAGATAATGCCCTGTTGACCTGGAGGTAACATTACCGACCTGGACATCTTCTACAGGTAGAAAAATTTTTTTTTTATTTCGTAATATGCCGTCCACTAGATGTTGCCCCCATGACCTGGAGGTAAAATTAGTGACCTGCACATCATCTACAGGAAGAAAATTTTTTTTTTTATTTCTTAATAGGTCTTTCAGTAGATATTGCTCCGATGACCTGGAGGTAACATTAGGGACCTGGAAATCATCTCCAGAAAGAAATGATTTTTTTTAATTTCGTAATGGACGTTCCAAGATATATAGTAATTATAATAAATTTATGATAATAAACTAAGTTTTGTTATTAAACTAAGAGATATTAAAAACATTACTAGAATGTAGGATGTAAGTAGTAGATCAATTCTCAGAAATTCAGGAAAATTCAGTTCATTAAGTAGATATTAAATGATATTATCCACATCCACATCCATCCACATTATATTAAATTTTATACTGTCTAAATGACGATTTAAGTATAAATTATGTTATATTTTTTTAAATAGTTTATAAAAATTAATTTTTTTTTTAATTCAATATGATCGGGCACCCAAAGGAATAATTAGACATAGTGTTTGAATTTTTTATAGGTATTTAATTAATTTTTTAATGGTTTAAATGTTTAAGTCTGAGCGTATGTTCGTACATCCGTACAGGCAGACTTTTTATTTTTTAACTCTTCTTATTGTAACTTATTTATAGTAAATTGAGTATGTATATGAGATTTTATGGCAAACCATTGTTTATTGTCAACTTCTAATTGTTATTTTATTTTGTACATAAGGATAACTTAACTAATGAGATAACTTAACTAATCTACAGGAAGAAATTAATTTTTTTTTTAATTTCGTAATGTTCCAGTAGATAATAATAAAAATAATAATAAATAGTAATAAAATAATATAAATAACATAAATACCATAAATACTATAAATACCATAATACATAATAATATAAACTACCTAATATATAAATAAAATATAATTATATATGTATGATCAATATTTAATTATTTGTTCGAGTTTTTATATAAATTAGTTATATATATAGACAAAAATTATTAAAATATTTATACTATATTTATTTATTTTATAAAATTTATAAAATAAAGTTTTACAATATTTAATATGTAATGTTATAATTAATCTTACGTAAATAGCAAATTTTAATATCAAAATAACAAAAGTTCTTACATCATATATAGTGAAATGTATATACTACATATATTAAAATTTGTATAATAAGTATTGTAGAAATATTTTATATATGCGTATACGTTCATTTCTTTTTCAGTATTCAATTGTTTTGAGACGACTTTTTAATTTAAGGCTATTCTAATTACTCCATTCGTCAAATAGGTGGCGTGTATAAAATTTTCTATTTTTCCAGTTCTTCTCGCAAATGCTCAAAAATGTGTCAACTATTATATAAGAAACAACAAGATATTTAATTATTATGCGAAAATATATCTTCCGTTCAGCGTATTGCAATGATAGCGATTGAAATAATATTTAAGTTTGTGACTAATAAGTGTCATGAATAAATATATGCGAGTGAATAAGAATTGCGATCAACTGCGTAAGAATAGTATATAATTAAATCTCCAAAAATTAAATGTTTCTGTAGTACTTAATTGACAAAAAGAATTCCCCCATTATATACATTCTATTTCGAATTAATTAAAAACAAAATATAATTCATTTTTACGTCCTTAAATTCGCATTTAAAACATACCAGACTGAATAATAAAATTTGCTGACTAATATAATAAAAATTACTATATTGAATATCAAAAATTACGATATTGGGTATTAAAAGACATTATATCTAAATTTTACTATATAATATAACAAAAATTTTTATATTGCTGAGATGTCACACTTTTCCTATACAATATAGTAATTTTTAATATAGATTATTTTAATATTTATTATAATATATTTCTCAGTGTATAAAAAGTGCTATTACCAAATTACCAATAACACACCAATTAATAAATACTGCTAAATAAATAAAACAATTATTTGCAAAGGATGTATACATATCACATGACAATAAAAGATCAATAATAATTCCTTTATGAAAAGTGCTATTGCAATAATAATTAAACTCTATTTCATACAAAAATAAATATTTTTATAGATAATTTCTATTTTTTTAATATTATCATTTTAATTCATCGTATAATAATAATAAATTCATTAATTATTATACATATGATAATAAATCTATATGGATACAATTTAATAAATAATAATAAAATGTAGTTAAATAATAAAATATTTTTTAGTTTAATTTAATATTATCTATTATATAATGATTTTGCAGCGAGCGAGCGTGAGCGAGTGAGGATTTTAGCTAGTTTCTAAATAATATTTTTAAATTTGCTTTCAATAATAATTATTATTTTTAATGCACATAATATGATTCTGTAAAGTGACATGATGAAATAACTTTTATTTGTTTAAATTTTAATTACTTAATTAAACGCATAAATTAATTGTATTTCAGGTGATCCCTATCGCATGGGTAATTATGAGTCGTCGAACTACAAAAGCTTACGCATCAATTTGGGAATTTTTTAAAAAAGAATTTCCATCTTTCCTTCCACAAAGGGTTAATTGTGATTTCGAAAAAGCCCTAATTAAATCATTGCGACAAGTTTTTAAAGGAATACGAGTGCGTGGCTGTTATTTTCATTTTTGTCAGGTAATGATGAAACAATATCTATTTAATAATAAGTCAATGCTTATTATGCTAAGTATGAAATAGATATAAAAATTAGATCTAAGACAGTGATAAAGATTTAAAATATATAAAAACAATTAAATATAAATCTTGATAATGTTTAATTTAACCCTCATTAGCACACTTTTGAAACGCCAAATATTTTCTTTATGAATTTTATAACAATTCCGAAAATACACGTACGGTAGAATGCTGCGTAATCTTTAATGGACTCATTGTCATAAACTTGTTTATAAATAAATTGACAATTTGTTTGCAGTATCGTAATTCATATATAAATTTTAATATACATTTTACTGTGTAATCGCTTTTTAATTGTAAGATAGTCGCTTTACATTATGAGAAGAGTAAAATTTTACATGCATTTTTATGTATATCTTTTTAGGCAATCGTTAGAAAATTAAAATCAAAAGAGTACAGGTTGTACTTTAGAAAAAATGATTCTCGCTATAACGAAATTGGCCATAAAATTGTAAAGAAAATTTTAATTTTGCCGTTACTTCCAATCGAGAAAATGGAAGAAGGATTTCAGTTTATACGAAATGAAATTGAAGAGAAATTACAAAATAATAAAGACTTAAAGAGATGGAGAAAATTTATAAATCACTATTTTTCTAAAGAGTGGATGCAAAAAGTGACACCAAATGTGTTTAAGCACGTATAATGCGGTAGATAGAACAAATAATTACTTGGAATCCTATCACCGCACTATGAATTCTGACGTTAGAACTAAGTCAACAGTTAACCTTTTAATTTGTAAGTCATGTTTTTATTCTTATATTCGATATCTACCTATTCGCTCTCCTTTATTTCATGTAAATAAAATCGAGAATTTAAATAATTAGCTATTCTAAGCACAAATTTAAAATCAATAATGTATATATAGTTTTATTATAGACTTTTATTAATTTTCGTCTCATAATTTTACAAATTATCTACCAATATCACACATATTGCATTAAAAATAAAATCCTTGAATTATAAAATGAAGTTAATTTACTTAAAAATTTATTAATAATTTTGATTGCATTAGAAATTTATTCATGCATAAAATGATGGTTTTACAGATGGGATTTACAAACTTATTCAAAAAGCTTTTCTTGATATGGAGAGAGCGAGAAACAACCTGAAAACAACCGAAGGACAGAAAATGAAAACCAGACTAAAAGATGAAAAAATTCGCGATGCTTGGCTGGAGTTAACGAGTGACAAACCTTGGACTGTCGTTAAGTTCATCAATGAGCTATCCGGGTATGAAAACGAGATGTTTTAAGATATAGTAGATAGAGGTAATTAACATGTTATTGTTAAAGCAAATAATATTTTCCTATTGCACAATAGTATATAATACTTTTCGGACTATTTACTGTTGGCTAACTGTCAATTTTTCAACAATTGTTAAAAAAAATTGCGGAGTTGTAAGAGTTCCTGTTTTTAAGAATTTGACTGTCGTAACTCTACTCTCTTTTCTACGCCTTCAAATTTATTTTTATTCACTCAACTTAACAAGTTGTTATAATCAATATTTATTCTCCCTACCTACGGACAAACGCGATAATTAATAATAAAAGTGCAAATAAAAAATGTATACGAAAAAGAGTAAGAAAAGAGGCGTCTTCAATTCTCAATGATCTAACTGTGTGATGAATTTGAAACTAAAACATTATTGAAACTAAAATATTATAGAATTTTTTGCTTATACTGCTTTATTTTTTTTACTAAGTAATAAAAAAAATGAGTATGAAACCCTCAAATGGTCACAGTATCTTGCTAAAATTCTTATGCTTTTATGCTAGTTACGACATGCGAGATACATATTTTTGTTATTCATCGCTGTATTTTATTCACTATTCACTAATTATTGTTCTCCTACGCTTCTTGATTGGAAATCATAGCCTATGCAATTAAATTTGATAACATTTTTACTAAAAATTGTAAATTTTTAAAATAATTTTTTTATCTAATTTAACACTAAAATAGTAATTTTTGATACTAGTGTGATAGTGCTAATTTTGAATTAAGGGTGATACTCGCAATAAATGAAAATCATGTTTCATATTTGTATCGGAAAATATATATTGATACAGAGGTGTAAAAGTAAACAAAAAATTTGATTATAGATATAAATTAATTAATTTAATTCTTTATCTGTCTTTTCAACAGAAATATTAAAATGTTAACATTTGTTAATGCATATTCTTTTCAGCAACAAATGAAGAGTTCAAACCATTTTGATGAAACAGTAAGTGATTCTTACGATGAAGATGAAGATGTTGACTTTGACAGCTTTAAATACTTATCTGATGACAACGATGACACCTTATCTATTGTTGAAAAACCATTTATGGAACAGTGCGAAGATTCTGTTGAACATATGAATTCTACGTTGCAGCAAACTGAGAAGCACGCAGATCGTAAAAAAATACGGTAAACAAATAATCTTTAATTATTTCAATTTCTATTTAACACTTATGATGATGAAACAACTATCTGGGTCTTAAGTAATAATTAATTTATTTATTAACTAATTATTTACCGTTATTACCAAAATTAATTTATTTTTAGAATTAATGTTCTGTTGTCTGTGATTAACACAATTACAAATATAGTACTAATATCCTTCTATTTAATTCTATTCAACTAATATCATTACTATCTAATGTCTCCTTGTTCGTAAAATAACACGTTCTAAAACTTACTTAAATGTATATTATTTTTCAGAAGCAACATCAAAGAAAAGCTAAAGACAGTCAGAATAAAATTAATAGAAAACGAAAGATTTATAAAATTATCAAGAAAGATAGAGAAAGAAAGCAAGAAGAAAAAGGGGGAAACGAAAAAGAAAACAAAATGGAAACCATAAATCGACGTACTAAAAGAATTATTAAGAAGAAACGAGACGATAACTATACTTACTTCGAGCTATAAATCTTTCTAGCTTTTAATAGCTTTTATTCTATATATATAAAAAGTATTGTTCGTTCAGGATATGTTTATAATAATCTAAATTTATTGATCACCACAAACCAAGTTTAGCATAATAAAAAATTTAATATCAACGTTTCGAACGTAATATCGTCATTTCGTTACAAGGTAAAATTTAAATGATACAATCTGAATTTTACCATTTTGCTGTATAAAATGTTTATAGAGATCAATAAATTTAGACTGTTACAAAAAAAAATTCTTTTTAAAAGATAAAATTTAAACAAAAAAATTACATTGAGATTTATTTGAGGCATTCCATATCAATTTAGCAGATGAAAATTTAAAAATTATTAATATTCTGATAAACAACTCTTTTTTGAACCTAGAATATATAAACAAATTTTTAGATGCTTTATTTACATATGACAAAAGTAATTAATAACCAAAAAACACATATTTGCATGCTACAAAAAAATGATACATACCTTTTAGAACGGAAATTATATGAAGATTTCAATGAATTTTTAATTATAATCAATAATTAAATATTATTGCACATTTACTTACCTTAAGTTAATAGAAAAACACATATTTTGATTTTTAACATTGTTCGGCACAATTATTGACATTACTGAAAAAAATCACAGATACTTCTAATTCCATGTATTTTAAGTTTATCAAGTGGCTTAGTGGCAAAATTAATAAGATAAATGGTATATACTTTTGTCTGTAAAGCTAATTGCAAAAATAAAGAAGTTCACAAATGGCTGTCAGTTGCCGATGATCATAAACTTTATCACTTAAAGGTAACTAACAATTTTAAAAATACTAGTAGGTTTTACTTTTCAATTGCAAAAAAAAAATATCTCTATTAATTTTCTCCTGAGATGAATAGTTTCAGAGAAAAAAATTCATAAAGGTATTGGTACAATAAACAAATTCATATAAGTTATTCATATTACATATATATATATATTGTAACGTGGTATTTCGTCCTAATACCAGTTACAAGTAATTTGTTTATTTAATACAGGGACGACGGCCCCGAAGAACGCGTCTTTGTCGTCGCCGTGGGTTAATAGTTAACCCGTCGGGACACGGTAGCGGAGATAGGACGATCTCCTCTATACCGACACACGTGGCGGGAAAATCGGGAATCGGAAGGTTGTTTGCGGGTTAATTTATAATTAAAATTATTACGCGACCGGTGCGACGCGCCTTGGGCGAGCATGCTCAAAGGCTGGTCGATCGACGCCGTAGGGAATACCAGGACTCCCTGGCCCTTCCTCCTACTCTGCCTCCTCCAACGATATCTGGCCAGCAAGAGGCCGAAGAGGATAAGACCCGTGGACAAGAAGAGAGCGTAGCTCAGCCAGTCCATGTCGAGCAGATCGAGGACGTACCCCCGCACGAGACGTTCTTACGTCGCCTGGCGCAGGGTTTGGGTGTACCAAACTCTGGACCCTTGGATGAGGTGCAGGCGGGCCTCAACAACGTGTTCCGACAAGTCGGCTACCCAGCGGAGTTGTCACTACTGACTCCGTACCCTGCACCACCGATTCCAGTGGTCGAACCGCCCTTCGTTCCGACCAGGATGGACATAACGTCGGGGATGAGCAGCAACGTCATCACCGGGCCATCGAGACAACCCAACAATGATGCTGACCTTCTTCGTGAGTGTCGCTTGTTGTTGGAAACGGTGGCAGGAGACAATCCCGCAGCGAGAGATCGTCCTGCGACTGGTGATGGCCACCCTGGAGGAGAACCTCACCACTCCTCGACCCTAGTTCGTCTAGGCGAGGAATTCGATTGCGTGCGTGTCATTATTTATTTCATTGCCCTCTTTTCAACTCTCACATCAGTAGGATGATGTGGAGTTTAGTGGGGGGCTTTGCGACGAGACGTCGTTGCACTGAAATAAATAATACTTAATGTATTATATTATTTCGTAGTATGTATTAAATATTATATCTTAAAATCTCGCACGTTGTTATTGTTTCGTGCGTTGCCTCTTCAAGGCCACGAAACACGCGTGTTTATGTCGACGACCGAGGATGTGTGCGAGCATCCGTATATTCGATTATTATTGTGTATGTGTATTACATACTTTTCGGGAATGCGACAATTCCCAAAAAGCTCAGTACGCTGCCGGTCTTGACCGCGACAGCATCATCTTTTACACATCGTTACGTTTAGTTTCGCGCGCCACGGGAAGTACCGGACCGGTTCGTCCGTGCTCCGGGAAGCCGTACGCGAGTGCTCGTGAGTTCGTGTAAGTGCAGTGCGCACCTCCAGATCACCGTCGAGGACGACGGGAAACCGGGCCGACTCCACCGGCCAGCAGACGTCGGGGCGCCGACGCACACCAGGACCTATAGATAAACCAGCCCGGTAAGTACCCGACATTGGTCGGTACCCGTTAGAGTGTGTTGTGTGAGTGTGCACGTATGTTTGTTCGGTAGCACACCGGTGCTACCGAAATCGATTGGGTATTGCGCGGGGCGAGCACGGCGGCAGTCCCTGCTTGCCGCGTATATACCACGCGACCGGGAGAACGCCCCGTTAATTATTGTCAGGCACCTCCGTGTAATTTGTCAAATAAATACTTATTGATATTATTTTAACTGAACGGTCGCGTTGTCATTTTAATTATAATTTAACCCGCAAACAATCATTCCGATTCCCGATTTTCCCGCCACGTGTGTCGGTATAGAGGAGATCGTCCTATCTCCGCTACCGTGTCCCGACGGGTTAACTATTAACCCACGGCGACGACAAAGACGCGTTCTTCGGGGCCGTCGTCCCTGTTTAAATTAATAAATAACTTGTAACTGGTATTAGGACGAAATACCACGTTACAATATATATATATGAATTTTTTTCTCTGTCTCAGGAGAGAATTGATAGAGATATTTGTTATTGCAAATGAAAAGTAAAACCTACCAATATTCTTAAAATTGTTAGTTACCTTTGTGAACTTCTTTATTTTTGCAGTTAGCTTCACAGAAAAAAGTGTATATTTTTTATCCTATTAATTTTGCCACTAAGCCACTTGGTACACTTAAAATACATGCAATTAGAAGTATCCGTGATTTTTTTCAGTAATATCAATTATGCCGAACAAAATGATAAAAATGAAAATATGTGTTTTTTGGTTAATAATTACTTTTGTCATATCTAATTAAAGCATCTAAAAATTTGTTTATATATTCTAGGTTCAAGAAAGAGTTGTTTATTAGAATATCAAGAATTTTTAAATTGATATGGAATCCCCATTTATTTTAATGTAGTCATTCTGTACATAATGTATGTTAGTTTTATGGTACATCCTATGTAAAGTATTAGAATATATTTTAGCGTTGACACAATCAACAGATTTGCCAAATAATAATCGATGAATTTAATTTTTTCGAAGAGCATTACTAGTTGTGCTTATTTAATAGTTAATGTAAAAAGTTGCATTTAAAATAAAAAAATTTTTGTACTACACCGTAATTTATATTTTAATTGATTTTCTCTATTCATTGACTTGATTTCTATGCTATTTTTAAGAAGGTAAGTCTTCTATTTATATAATTTTTAGGACATTTATAAAAATAATAATAAAAGAAAGCTTTCATTATCATTATTACTCTCCATCTTATAGTTGTTACTATAATTAAGAAAAACCAACTTTCGAAAAAACGCTCAACACTTTCCATTTTGTTTCCTAAATTGACTATTTATCTTTATTCTAATAATAACAGTAATGAATGACTCTAGTGACATCTATTTACGTAAATTTAGATGAAAAATATAAACTATATTATCGACGAAGCATTATCAATAATTATTATTATCCCCTCCATGCAAACGTTTCTCCTAATCTTTGACATGATTGGTGGGAGCAGTTAAACGATCGCGCTCTCTGATTCGCGGGAGCATTGACGAATGGGAACATTGACGGTGATCCAAATTGTTATGATTAAACGCATTATAAATGCGCAATGAGAATTTTAAAATATTTGTATAAAACTAAAGACTTAAAATTAACTTACTGCGACAATGTTAATACAGAAATACTAGATTGTATGGTAGATTCTGATTATGCAGGTGATAGTGTAGATAGAAAATCTACAACAGGTTTTGTAATTAGATTATTTGGTAACGTAATTTTTTGGAAAACACATAAACAAACATCGGTAACAAAATGTTCAACTTTCGCAGAATACACTGCTATGTCAGAAACAATAACAGAAGTACTGTTTCTTAGAAATTTGTTAAGTGAATCATTTGATGTAAAATTCATCAAACCAATTAACATGTACGAGGATAACTCAGGAGCAATTGCGATTGCTAAATTCGGAAATTTTACAATAAACTCAAAGCACATTGAAGTACAATATCATTTCATAAATGAAAATTATTCTTGAAATATAATATGTACATTTATATTGTTATATACCCAAGTTCAAACCAAGTTCATGTTATATACCCAAGTTCAAACCAAGTTCATGTTATATACCCAAGTTCAAACCAAGTTCATGTTATATACCCAAGTTCAAACCAAGTTCAATATTGTACGCTAATCATGTATAGTGTGAAGCACGCCGAAATAAGTGAGCGTGCTAATGAGTGTGAGTGGAGACACACTTGTAAGTCTCCCCTCTCCAGTATGTATGTGAGTACGACTATACTGCGAGAGACGTCGGACAATACGACGCTCTCACTGCTATTCGAGCTCTCTGGCTTGAACCTTCGCCAAATAAACATGTCGATGTATATAAGAAGTAGTAGTTAAATAAATCCACATCAAAAAGTATCAAGAATAAGTATTTTTTCTCTAAACTAGATGCATGATACAAAAGTTTGGAGCCTCCCAAATTAAAGCTATTCCTCTAAATCTATAATTTTTACACAAATTTTTAGAATTCATAAAAAGATCTTTTAATATTTGTCGATGAACACAGACTGGGCCCTTTACGTAAATATATTAATGTACATTGAGATAATATATAATAACAATAATCATGAGCTTAGTATTAAAATAAGCGAATATTTTTAAAGGTTTTTTTATATACAGTTATGAAAAATTTTCATCAAATAGAAAAGTAGTCGAATATAACATTATGACCATTAGCTCTGTTTAATAGAATATATAGAAATCACCTGAGTCGATTCACTGCTTTGTGAGTGACTTTTTTCATTGACAGTTTGTTTTCTGCGAGAAAGCTGAATCCACAATTTCGTTAAACTTTTTAATGCCTGGTTTTCTTTTGTAATAGAATCACCATCATTTGATTCATTCGATCTAAACATAAATTTATTTATATCAATTTATCCGAAAATTATTATAAAAAAAATTCCTAAGTATCATTAGCCTTTAGTATGATTATTCATTAGTTTTTAAACGTGCATTGAGTTTTAATAATTGAAATACAAACGTAAGGTTTTTCCATTGTCGCGCAGTATTCATTGATATTTTAGGCTAAAGTCTATTAGAATTCTTATTCATTCTATAACATTTGATCAAATTGAAATATTAATAAGTTAATTTTTTTATCTTATCTCATTGATCTAATCATTATTTAAAATTTTCAAAAATTTAAGTGCTATAGAAATTTATCCTTAGGGTCACAGCAAAATTTAAAGTTTTATTACGTCAATAAAAAATTACGTATATATTCTCCCCGGACACATGATAACTGAAGGTAACCATACTCGGTAACTTTTTCGCTTACTCATTCCAAGGTTGGAAAAAATACTTATTTTTACTGAGGAAATAACCAATAACCGACACCTAATATGACCAATAAACGTTAACTACATCATTAATTTTTATTTACTAACAATTTTAATTGGTAGCTACAATTAATTTATTGAATACACAAAAATTAAATTGATTACTATTTTTTGGCTTTTATTTACTTAAATACGTAAATAATAATTAATTTTTAGTTATCAGATTCTAAAATTTATCGATAAAATTTATTTCGTGACACATGCACGAAAAACGGGTTTTTGTGCCCTAAAATTAGGGACTAAATTAGTCCAGTCTATAAAAGAATCTCCCGCTGTGCAAATATTCGTATAAAACTCAACAAAACTATAAATCTTGGCAGGGAACGCAAAAGGACTCTATATAAATAAAAACGCCTGCTGATCATAAAAAAATCTGCTCTAGACGTTTAATTAAATTTGTTGGCGATTCAAAATTAATTTATTAGCACAATAATTGCATAGTTTACTGATTTTCAAAACCCCTTAAACGCGAACATTCGTGGCAAAGACGTAAAGTGGACTTTTTTAAGCCGAGTGTGGTGCTGCAGTACGAGGTGCAGGTGAGTTAGCTCGAGCCAAAGGCGAGTCATTTACTTTACGCCCTTTTTATGCGCTTTTTGCCACTTTACCCCCTTGGCACAAAATATACTATTATTAATTGTGTGCAATAAATGGCAAGTAATTTTATCAATTATTACTTTATACCCTAAAAATGATATGGAAATATAATGTGTAGTTATATTTTACAAATTATGATTGACTTAGAAAAATGTAAGGCTATCTACATTATAAGCATATAAACTTAACACACCTTCGAAAAACAATTATATATCTTGGATCTAAATATATAGCAGCCAAAAGCGCATCATTGTCTAAAAGTTTGGATTCTCTTACTCTCATAGCTTTGAGCAGATCTTGTGCAAACGGTGATTTTAATTTGTCGACTGATAAATAGCACTGAAGCCATGCTCCATAAAACTCTCCGGGAAGTAATTGCTCGTTTTGGAAAACAACGGTTGCAATTTTTACTGGCTACAGGGCAGCAACGCATTCATTTATTTCATCCCAAAGTTTTTGGGAAAGAAAAAATACTCGGTCAAAATCAGCAAGATCTTCGCACAAAGATTTTGCTTCAATTAAAGAGGAAAGCATCAAAAATGATGAATTCCATCTCGTAATGTTTTCCAGTATCGGCTTCTTTACATTATACTGCTTCAAAGAATTTGCCATTGACTCTGTTCTCAAAGCTTTTACAACTTTACGTGCCTTGAAGTAAATTAAACTATGTTTTATACAAAATAATTAAAAGATTCACTATACTTTAGTAAGGTTAAAGAAATGAAAAAAAATATTTTTTTAGGAAATTCAGGTTTTATCGATTTTGATGAACTAACCATATAAATTTTATATGAATATATTATTTAGCGACGTCCCGCGTAAAAATAATACCTATTGCACACATGTTGGTTTCATGTTGCAAAATCCTTTTGCACACCTGTATGAAAAATGTTAGACAAATGTTGGAAAAATGTCGGAATTACCTGTGTCCCGAATTTGGCTGGTATATTGTTAAAACACAATATGCCAAACCTTACCAACAGAGTTTCCAACATTGCTACAACACCTTGACAACGTTTGTGCAACATTTGTTCAACGTTTGGTACACACTTTGTTTATTTGAATACGTAAACAAGTAACAATATGTAAAAAAATGTATTAAAAAATTAAATAATTGAAAATAAATAATTCAAATTATTTATCCATAAATTTCGCCAATAATTAAAAAATTATTTTATTTTAAATAATAATTATTTTAAACAATAGATATAGTTGTATTTTAACTTTTTATTAGCAACATTTTTCAAACTTAAGATAATTAACGAAAACACAGTAACACAATAAAACATCAAAACATAATTAAATTTTAAAAATAAAGAATAAAATATATTTTTAATTTTTTTGCACTCTTTTGGCTTCTTCTGCTCGGAGTGTACCACATAAATAATTTATCACGTCCGTGAACTCCGACGGTGATAATCTGCGCGAACATTTTTTATTCACGTAATCTGAAAAAATGTAAATTTTTATTTATAGGTTATTCATTGTGTTTCGCTCATGTAGTGTTAAAAGAAAAGAATTATAATAAAGATAAAAACTTACATTCAACACAGGTAACTATATCTTTCGGAACAGCTAATCTATTCTTCGAATTGCCTCTTGCACACATTCTTTTTAAATTACCTACTCCAACAATCATCTTCAACAAACACCGTGTCATTTCTCTAGGGTTGTCTAGCCAACGTTGAGCAAAAATTAAGTCTCCTTTGTCGATCCATACATTGTATGCATCGCATAGTTGAACGCGTCCGTGGCCAGCTTTTCCACACAAAACTAAAGGGTCCTCTTCTTCAAGGTTCTCCTCGGATATGGTAATTTCATCATTCTGTAAAATGAAAATTATAAATTATAAGCACATGAAATTACAATAAATGATTGGCTTATCATTGTTTAAAATTATAAATTATACCTTTTGGCAGCTTTTATATTTTGCCCTGTTTTCATCGGCTTTTCGTCTTAATAAAGCTCTTTTCTTTTTCTTCTCTTCAAGAAGCTTTTCCAAATTAGCAATTTCAGCTTCACCATTTTCATCGTCATCGTCATCATCATCGTCATCACCGTTTCCAATTTCAGGTACTTCGGAGCTGCCGCTGTCTTTAGCATTGCAGGAGTTGCTATGTTTACTGTTTTGCAAACATGAAGAAGGACCAGCTTCATCATTTGAAATCCATTCATTGCATTCAGGTTCTTCGAATACTGCTTCTTCATTCAGCAATTGCAAATCAGCAGCATCTTTATTTATTTTCCTTCTTTTGGAGGCTATCCTTTCATTTTGTTTTATTACATTCTTTTGTGATACAGCTATTTTTTTTGATGAATTTTTACCCTTTATTAAAATATCACCATCCGTTGTGACTTTTAAATATGACAAATAGTCTCGATCATCTGAAATAATAAATTTTATTTGTTGTGTAAGTGTAAGTGTAAGTGTATTTACAATAACATTGAGACAGATTTTAAAAATGACTGTTATATTAATTATTGAAATAATTATTTAAACTTGATTAATGCAGTAACCAATAAAATATTTTTTAAGTAGTTATCTCGATAATTACTACAACAATGATTTTTATAATCTGTTACAATGTTAATATAAATATACTAACCAAATAGTAGAAAGAAAAGTAAAAAAATATTAATGTACTAATAAAAATAGTAACAATAGAAAAATAGTTATCTGAATATTGTACTTTACAATCGGTAATTAGTACATTTAAATTAGCATTAAATTTTTAATGCAGTAATTAATTAAACTATAAGTAATTATTAAACTAAACAGTAATTATTAAACTAAAATTATTAGTAAAACTTTAATTGTTTTAATGTAAATCTTACCACTTTTTCGCATTATCTTCGCTTTATACAGTCTTTTCTTTTCTCCATAATTCGCAAAGGTTTCCTCGCCTTCTTCCTTGTCAGGGCACAAATCCTCTAAACTTATTATGCTTGTTGTCTTACTTGCGAGCTAAAATACCAACACATACATTTTTCTAATTCTAATGTTTGGTTGAATGTATTTATTGCGCAATACCAACTGCTCGCTTTTGCGATAAGAGCTTTATGAAGTTGTATATTAAAAATTATAAAAAACAATATGGGGTGAAGTTAGTTTTTGCTCCTAGTCTTGAATATATGTTCTTGCCATCTTCAAGTTATTATGATGAACAAATTCGCGTTATTTTTACTAACCTCTCCTATACGTAAAAAAAACATAACAAACCTCCAAAATGAAAAAGCGACCTGATAGTTTTGAAAAGTGTTTGAAAGATTTGCAAAAAAGGTTAAAAAGAATGTGTAGCCGTGAATCTCCAAATATTACTCATGAGCTATCTGTAAATAGTGAAAATACTTTGTTAAACGTAAGTATTGTTATTTTAATTTTTAATTGAATTTTGCTTTGCTAACAAATAATAAATATTTAGAGTGATTCTAAACCGAATGTACTTGTAAACCGCCATGCAAGGTATAATTTACCAGTGATCGACGAATTAAATGATGAAGAGCAATGTATTTTAGATAATCAAAATTATTGTAAACTAATTGATAATCATTTTACCTGAAACGTATTACCATCATTATATGCTACTTGTGGCAGGAATTTACCTTTTATGCAAACAAACTATTACCCAAGAAGAAATTAATTTTGCCGATAAGCTGTTAAAAGAATTTGTGTCGGGTTTTCAGGATCTGTACGGATTGAAATGTATGGTATGCAATGTTCATAGTCTGCGACATTTATCTGATGTTGTACGCCGTTTTGGTCCTCTTTGGACTACCTCGTGTTTTCCTCTAGAGGACATCAACGGGCAACTGAAATATTTAGTCCACGGGTCTACTATAGTATGCCACAAATGCAAATAATCAAT
Source organism: Theocolax elegans (assembly GCA_026168455.1). Classification (NCBI taxonomy): domain Eukaryota; kingdom Metazoa; phylum Arthropoda; class Insecta; order Hymenoptera; family Cerocephalidae; genus Theocolax; species Theocolax elegans. The sequence goes on along the minus strand of CM047425.1, from coordinate 31,944,114 downwards.
AATTTAAACTTTTTTCTAATTGTTCATACTTATAAACATCAATGGTTGCGTGAAAACAGTGATGCTTATAATTTTTGTAACAATCTTTTAAATCCCGTAAGAAAATTAATATTAACAAAAATAAATAATTCATTATTTATTGTCGGAAAGATATATAAGATAAACGATGCAACAGCTAATCGATTAATGATTGAAAGTCTTCCAGGAAGCAAATTTTTATTTAAATCAATTGTCAAGTCAAACATACTATTTACGAGCGAAACAAAGGAGAACAATAGATTAACAAAAACTCACTTTGTAAATTATTTAGCAGAGCATGGTACTGTATGTATAGGATCTATTATAAATTTTATAAAAACAAGTGATGATTGTTTGTGCCAAAAATTTTGCGCCTGCAACGGTACCTTTTATGCTGTGATTAAAAAATGTACTGTAAATTATCCTTTTCATGTTAACTTGAATACTTTTAAATTAAAATTTATTCGTAAATGTTCATTTTTAAATACTATTGAAATTGTAAAAATCGACCGCTTAAAACACGTATGTTTCCATGTACCTATTGTAAATACGAATACTTTTTATGTTATAGATCCTGTGAATTGTTTAGAATTCGAATAACTATTATTTGTTTTATAATAACGAATAAAAACATTTAAAAGTACTTACCTTGTTTAAAAAATTATTGTAAAATTGTTTTATTTGCAAAATAACTTATTATTATTAAAGTATAATTTTTATAATTAATTTGTTTTCTATGCATAATTATATTTCTATATTTGTATAAACAAAGTATATACCAAACGTTGAACAAATGTTGCACAAACGTTGTAAAGGTGTTGTAGCAATGTTGGAAACTCTGTTGGTAAGGTTTGGCGTATTGTGTTTTAACAATATATCAGCCAAATTTGGGACACAGGTAATTCCGATATTTTTCCAACATGTGTCAAACATTTTTCATACAGGTGTGCAAAAGGATTTTGCAACATGAAACCAACATGTGTGCAATAGGTATTATTTTTACGCGATTCAATGGCATTTCTCCATCCACATCAGGCTATACTATTTTGTAATTAAGTACATACTAAGAGTACAATGGGCGATAAATACCACTCATTGATTAATTATTTTTTTTTTTATTAATTTATAATTCAAGATATTTTTGTTTTTATACTATTACTGTCCAAATATTCTAGTTCGCGTTTATTCTTCTATTAGCATAATTCTTTTTGGTTTATATTATTCATTGCCTATTCTAACCTTATACCTCCGAAATATTTTCAATCATAACTAGTGAAATTCAGTTACTTTCGAATCAGTAAACATTTCCTGAGTAAATTAGAAGCAGTTTTTTTGTTTTGTGTGCAACAAATTTATTTAATTATTACAGAAAAAATAGTAACCTGAACATTATATAACAGTAATAGAATAAGGATGTGCATATTTGATCAAATTAATTAATTTTTACTTATTCAGACTGAGAGAATAAAAAAAATGTATATCATACGCCTATCAATTTTAGACAAAGTAAACACGTAGCATGAAAACGACAAATTAATTGTTTCTTTACATATAAAACGCTGAAAAAACGCTTTCTTCTCGACTTCAGTTTGAGGGCATATCTCTATTCATTTCAGAGTTATAAGCAATCAAAGTGAAAGATAATTTTTGCTCAATATTTCGTTATTTGCTTATAAATATCGCAAAAAAGGGCATCGACAATAAACCTCCGGTTTTCTTCATATTTTCATAGTAGAAATCACATCCTAAAGTTTGGTTAAGGTCCGTTTCCCGGAAGTCAAGTACTCCCTTTATCAAATAATGTATTTTTTAACAAAGAATATTTCTAATTAACAAAGACATCGTATACGTAAAAACAGCAAAGTTAAAAAATAGGAAATAACATTTACCAGTGGCAGGACTTTATCCATCCATTTTTTCATCACATCCCATACACACAATTGTAGCGTATGGGCAGCGCACTGTATCAGTTGTAAGGGTACTGTCACGTCCAGACTTGCACCAATCACTATAAAAAATATTACAAGAAGGCAAATGGTTAATAAACCATTCGCGTTCCTTTCGCTCTTGTTTGACTAGGACTAGCCTTACGTCCCTGGGAGTAGCGAGCGAAGTTATTTTGAGAGTAGAGATGCAGGATATAATGCGGGATAAATAAAATAATATATGTTTTATTTCGTATTAATCATGCATTATTTATTTAAATATAATATGCTGTTTTTCTTTAAATGAACACGTGCAACTAAATTATTACAGCTTTTTAATGGGCAAAAATACATAAATTTACACTATTTTATTAACAATTGTATAAAATTATTTAAGTCGAATAACGATTAATTTTGATTGAATAAACAAGTGTACGGCGAACACATTAACACATTATAGAATAAAAGATACACAAGGTTTTTTATTATAAACATTAATAATTAAGAATCGAAATAAGAATTATTATAAATAAATGCAGATTTAATTAAAAATTGTTGTCGTTTTAAACATGAATTATTGTTAATAAAGTGCATTTCAAACCGCGAATATTGCAAATCAAATACAATGCAACGAATAATTATTATAAATAAATTGTAGAATCAAATAATAATTGTTTTAAGCGACACGGTTGGTTCAGCAATCGAAATAACATAAAATATCAGGTTGCCTTTACGAATAATACAAGCGTATAGATAGCCGAAAAGAATATACCTTAAGTACCCAAATATATAGATATATATATGTATATATATATATATGTGTGTATATTCGGTGAGGAACGAAGGTATGCCTTGAACGTGGGTAGCGGTGTCAGATTGCCGTATAATGTCCTGCTAGACCTGCGGGCGTCGACGTTAGATGTGTATGCTGTTGGAGCTCGACGATTTCCAGATGTCGAAGTCGTAGTTCCTCGACTATGGCTTGGAGATGTCAATGATACGTCTCGATTCCTCTTGTGATTTTTAATACGTATTACTTTAAAGTTCAAGTAGCAGAGCCACGCCCTCGGATAAAAATCAAAGAGTTGTCCAGCAGAGCTTCGCCTTGCGAAAGCTTTAGATGAAAATTTAGGAGTGCCTGTGTCTCTTCTGGGTCCTCTTTATATACCCTAAAATCCTATGCATCTGTCCTTGTCTTACGCTTCGCCTTGTCTTACACTTTGCCTTATATGGAGATTGTGTAAGTAGTTCTCGATTTTTCTGTGCTTGCACCCGATTGGACCGTTAGATGTGCGTAGTTAAAAATTATCGAATCCCGTGCATTTACTGTATCGCTTCGTAGTTAATTCGGAGAATTTGCTGTCCCCCTTTTATTACTGCGACGTTACCCAAAGAACGGCTTAATTTATTACTTCCTTCTAATGCTCGAATTTTCTAGTCGATGTTTCCCATTGCCGGCTCTTCTCCGAGCATTGATTTTATAGTGCAGTACAAAAAAACTCTTGTGTAACCCTTCGTTTCGATCTCACTATCGGCGATCCCGCTTATATGCGTATTGGCTTTGAATAATATCTTCAACTCTACGTATCAGTCTCTGTTTCGTTTGAAACACTCGTAAAATAATCTGTTCCTTAGTTCTATAAATTATATTTTATATTACTGCATTTACTTAGAACCATTCTTTATCAACCTTATTTTTACGAAAAATAATAATATAATTTTCGTCGGGACGCGACAGTACCTTATAGCGCGCCGGAATGGGCGTGGCCTAACAGCAATGGTGTCTGGCGCGAACAATGGGATTGTCTAGCGCGAACAATGGTATTGTCTAGCGCGACAATAGGGTTGTCTAGCACGTACAATGGGGTTGTCTAGCGCGGACAATGGGGTGTCTACCCCGGCGGTGACGTCACGGCGGGGGTCCGCGCGTGCCAGAAAGGGAGAGAGAGGGAAAGAGGGAGAGAGAGAGAGAGAGCGAAGCTCTCATGTTTGTTATTATTTATTAAATATAAATTTACAATTTTTTGTAACCGTCTTTCTGTGGCAATGAGAGCTTCGCTCTCTCTCTCGCACTTATGTATAGGTAGAGTGGAACGGACTCTGTGACGTCACAGCGGGCCCCTTCGGAGTACATGGGTGCGAGAGAGAGAGGTAGAGGGAGTGCGCGCGCAGTGCGTCTCTCTCGTGCTGAGGTTGCTCCAGCGTCATAGACGCCGCGATGCAGTGCGTGGGTGTGAGAGAGAGAGGTAGAGGGAGTGCGCGCGCAGTGCGTCTCTCTCTCGTACTAAGAGTGTTCTGACGTTACAGCGGGGCCGGAGGCCCGCGCGTGTATGTGTGAGAGAGAGCAAGAGGGGTTGCGCGCGCAGTGCGTCTCTTGCAGTAAGAAGAGTAGCGCATGTAAGAGAGAGAGCACTACTGCGCGTACCCACGCTCTCTTCCTCTACCTCTCTCTCTCGCACTCACGCAGAGATACTGATGATGCGCTAGGGTATTCGGATGCCGTGTTATAATAGCTGACCCAGAGCGTCTATGTTGGTGTGTGAGAGAGAGAGAGAGAGAGAGAGAGAGAGTGTGTGTGTGTGTGTGTATGCATTTGTAAGAGAGAGAGAGGAAATGATAGGTGACAATTTTAGATATTCAACGAATACGTTATTTACGTTTATTATTGGTGGCCCTAAAAAGGGCCGTTTGTTATTATTTATTAAATATAAATTTACAATTGATGAGTCGCCAAGATGGCGAGGAGCGGATTGCAACCGCAAGCAATCCCTCCTGATATACCTTTTAAATGTCATCCTAGTAAACTAAATACAACTGTATTTTGTGTTCTATGTGGAAGTGTATTTCACAAAAGTGACTTTAATAAAAAAAATAATGTTAAACTAGCCATATTACCTCGGTCGCCAGCGCTCCCTCGGTTGAATCACATTTTTGAGGCTAGACGTTGATTATAAAGTGTAGTCTTAAATTTATTATTAGTTTATAACAAATAAATTTTAAACGATTTAGATACAATTATTTTATTTTATTTTCAAACCAATTTTTTCATGTGCTTCAAACTATTAATTATAAATTGTTGTTATATTATTAAAACAAATAAAAATAAATTATAAAATATTTTATTTTAAAAAATGTATACAATTTATTCCTTTTACTCATCATGATATTTAACTATATCAGTTTATTTTCGAATGTTGGTTTGTATTATTTTCTCTCTGCATTTACAGGCTTGAGACTGTCATATAATGAACGTAAATATAATGTGTACACATGATTCTAATATTTGAGTTCTATTTCCGTATCGAACTATAGGAATAGTTTGTCGAAAATCGCCAGATGTTACTAATATTTTACCACCAAACGGTTTATTATTTCGACATAAATCTCTGAAAAAAAAATCTATAGCTTTTAATGCATATTTACAAATCATTGATATTTCATCCCAAATTATTAATTTAATATTTTTTAAAATTTGACCTATTTGTGAATTTGGTGATATGTAGCATGTTGATTGTTCGTTTAAATTAAATGGTATTTTAAATGGTGAATGGATAGTTTTACCACCTATTAATAAATTTGCTGCAATACCAGTCCAAGCAACTGCTAACTCTGGTATTTTAATTAATTTCACAAGTTTTATAATAGCATTTAATAAATAACTTTTTCCACTACCACCAGGACCATCTATAAAATATAAATTTTCTTTTTTATTATCGTAAACTGCTTCTACTATTGTATCAAATATTGTTTTTTGTTCCAATGTTAAAGATTTTAACAATATTTCTTTGTCATTATCTTCATTTGCAATAATATCATTATAAAACATATCATTGTGATTTTCATTATCAATATTATCAATATTAGGTAAATTAAGTTGTTGCAATGTTAAATTATGTTTTGATAAAACGTTGTCTATAATTTTTAAAGCCTTTTGTTCTCCTAAAATTTCAGGTAATTTAGGATCAAAGAAATGTTCTTTATACTTATTATAAAGTTTCAAGGCATCAAAATTGTGATCAAATGATATAATGAAAGCGAAAAGTTCACATAGTGCCTGTGGAAATTGAAAATTACAATTTTCTTCTAAACATTTGTCCCATTCATTATCAGTAATGATTAAACCTATAACTATACATGCTTCATAAAATGTATCATAAACAACGCCTTCGTATGAGCGTACATCTTCTAAAGATTCGGCCCCACGTACATGAAGTAATAATATTCTAAGAAAAAATCGTTCTCGATCTTTAGGATTTACATGAAACATTCTGACTAGAATGGGTTTATTAAACTTTTTTGGCTTACTTACTTTTACTTACTTACTTTTTTTACTTTTTTTTTTTACTTTTTTTTTACTTATTTTTTTTACGATTTTTTACTTACTTTTTTTGCATACTTTACATAAAAAAAATTAAGTGTACATGCCTTAATGCTTAAATTTGCAAAAAATATTGTCACTTCCTGAAGACAATGTCCAGGTGGTCAGGGTAACCTCCAGGTTATCCTGACATCGTATACAGGGAAGTCTACATGCCGTTCTGCATAAATGTGCAAAAAATATTCTCACTTCCTGAAGACGATGTCCAGGTGGTCAGGGTAACCTCCAGGTTATCCTGACATCGTCCGCAGGGAAATCTACATGCCTTTCTGCTTAAGTTTGCAAAAAATATTGTCACTTCCTGAAGACGATGTCCAGGTGGTCAGGGTTACCTCCAGGTAATCCTGACATCCTCCACAGGAAAGTCTACATGCCTTTCTACTTGAATTTGCAAAAAAAAATTTCACTTCCTGGAGACGATGTCCAGGTGGTCAGGGTGACCCCATCCCTATCCCTCCACCCTCACCCTCACTCTGACCTCTTCACCATAACACACTTACCCTTATACACATGCATGTATATAAAACATAATAAAAAGACGCCCAATGGTGAATGTCGGACTTTTGCAAAAAAAATTTTCATTTCCTGGAGACGATGTCCAGATGGTCAGGGTGACCCCATCCCTATCCCTCCACCCTCACCCTCACTCTGACCTCTTCACCATAACACACTTACCCTTATACACATGCATATATATAAAACATAATAAAAAGACGCCCAATGGTGAATGTCGGACTTTTGCAAAAAAAATTTTCATTTCCTGGAGACGATGTCCAGATGGTCAGGGTGACCCCATCCCTATCCCTCCACCCTCACCCTCACCCTCACCCTGACCTCTTCACCATAACACACTTACCCTTATACACATGCATATGTATAAAACATAATAAAAAGACGCCCAATGGTGAATGTCGGACGCCGGACGCCGGACACTTTTGAGGAAAAATTTTAATTATAATAAAGATATGTGACAAGTGTTATGGTTATCTGTGATGAACATAAGGAACTGGATCTTGATTCAATAACAAGTGATGATCCTAGTGTAATATTGTACTCTTTAAAAAATGAGCTCCAAAAAAAAGACAGAATAATTGAGAATTTAAAAAAAAGTTATGTGAACTTAAAAGGTGAATATGAAAAATTAAACAATAAATATGAAGGAATTTTAACCGAAAATAGAAAGTCCGTGAGTGATACTGATTTTGATGATGAATTACAAGCGCAATCTTTAAAAACAGAAAATACACTATTAAAGGAACGCAATATAGCTTTAAATGATAAAAATAAATTACTAGAAGAAATGCTGGCAAAGGAAAAGGAGACTCCGAAGGCGTACAAGAAAACATATGCCGAAGCCACGTCAATGTTCCACGCGAATATTAATATAATACCGCAACCTAAAAGTATTCCTAAAATCGTGATCAAAAGGAAAAACAAGGAAGACAAGTCTAATATGAAAGATAAAGTACTACATTATCTAACCAAAGATAAGTCAATCCAAACTAAAAATATAAATTTGAGGAACAAAGATGAGATTACTATTGCATGAACGCTGAAAGTGCTAAAAATGCAGAAAAATTACTAGATGCAAAATTATCTAAACATTATAAAATTGAAAAAGAACAACTAAAAAAACCGATAATAAAGATAATTGGAATTGATAACATATTTCAAATGGACCAAACTGAGCTTGAAAATGATATCAATAACAGAAATTTTTCTAAAATTGAAACGAAAGGAAAGATAATTCACGCCTCGCAAAATAAATTTAATGGAAAAACTTCAGTAATTATGGAAGTTTCAGCAGAGATTCATAAACATATTAAAGAGAATAAAGATAGATTATTTATTGATTTCCAGAACTGTAAGGTATTTGATATATTGAATGTAATACCGTGTTATAACTGTGGAAGATTTGGGCATAATTGTAATAAGTGCAGAAATGAAAAAATTTGTTTAAAATGCGGAGGATCACATGTCACTAGACTCTGTGACGTAGCGAATCATGTGTATTGCGCAAACTGCAAGTTTTCAAACGACAAGTATGGTACGAAATATAACACCAATCATGTAGTAACGGATAGTGACAACTGTGAAGTATTGAAAACGAGAATAAAGAAAACTATCAATTCAACGGACTACGTAATTAAACCCAGCTTACCGCGTTACCTCGGTAAAGTAGATTTCATTAAAAAAAATCATCAACAAGTGGTAACTACTCTCACTAAGACGAGACTACAGAGAAGTACTGATACAATTTCAACGGCATCTCGATTAAATAGTTTAGCTGATTCACCGAAATATGGAAAATCATTTTAGTAGTAATATCTTTAATAACTTTAATATAAACGAAAAAATTGTACATATCATACAAGCTTTTAATGGGGAATTAAAATTGAATGATAATTTAGTTTTGAGCGTAAATATTAGAAGCATAAATGCCAATCTAGCCATTTTAGAAAGCCTAATTGAAAGCTTGGATGTGAAACCTTTGATCATTGTATGCTCAGAAACATGGAATGTTGAAAAACCTCAACTTTACACTATACCTGGATATAAAATTTATTACAATAATAGCAAATTAAATAAAAATGATGGAGTCATTATGCATATCATAAACGATATACCTGAGACAACAGAGACATTGGTAATTGGAAGGCTGAGTATTTTAAACTCTAAAATAATATTGAATAATAATGCAACTCTGGTAATATCTGCGCTGTACAGATCACATGATATGACTAAAACAGAATTTATACATAATATGAATAGTTTCCTTAATACAAATAAGTCATATAAACATCACCTAATAATAGGTGATTTTAATATTGACTTTGCAAATAATAACGTAGTTATCCAAGAATTACTAAACAATTTACTAGAGAAAGCATATGTACCAAGTTTTACTGGCGTAACTAGACCTTTCGATGATAACCCTGCAGACGGGACATGCATTGACAACATTTTTATAAAAAATAATACTATAAAATTTAATGCATATACTTTAGCAAATACTTTCACGGACCACTATCCGTTGTTTGTGACATTTAATGAAATATTAACGTATAAAAAAAACACATCTAATTTGCATAAAATTGATTATAACAAGCTTGTGAATATAACAAAGAACTTGGACTGGAGAAATGTTGTAAATGTAAGGGACCCAAATAATGCAATAGACATCCTAATTAAGAAGTTAAGTACGTGCATCGAAATGTCTAGTAAAGTGATAACCAATAATCGTGGTAATAAGTTAAAGCCTAGGAATAACTGGGTAACGAAAGCAATTTTAATGTCATGTAATAAAAAAGAAAAATTGTACAAGGCATGGAGAAATGATCCGAATAGTCAGGCGAAAAAAGTTAAATATAAGAACTACAACAAAATATTATGTAAAGTGATCAAGGAGGCTAAGATTAATTATGAGAAAAATAGGTTTATGATGAATAGTAGTAACCCCAGAATACTTTGGAAGTTGATAAATTCTAAACTTGGCAAAAATGAAAGAAAAAAACAATGTAGCAGAATATATACTGGATGAAAAGAATAAAAAGATAGACATTCCTGAACACATAACTAATTGTTTTAACGATTTCTTCTGTCAAATTGGACCGAAGATCAGCGATAATATTAAAATTCCGCATGAAAGTAATACTTCAAAATTAAAATTTATCAACAAAACAATATTTATGAGTCCTACATCACCTGTAGAAATACAAGAAATCATAATAAACATGAAGGATAAAACTGGAGGAGTTGACAATATTAATGTCAAAACATTGAAAGCAATATCAATTCACATACTTGAACCTCTAAGTTATATTTTTAACCTATGTATCGAAAAAGCAACCTGGCCTGCAGCTTTGAAAAAAGCTGAAGTAATTCCAATACACAAGGCTGGAAGCAAATACAAACCTACTAATTATAGACCAATCTCACTGATCTCCAATATTGCAAAAATACTAGAGAAAATTATTCACCAGAGATTATATTATTTCATACAAAAGAATAATATATTAGCGGAAAACCAGTTTGGTTTCGGGAAGAATAAAGGAACTAAAGATGCAATACATCAACTGACCAATAAAATTTATATCAATTTGGATAAAAGTAAACCTACTATTGCTACGTTCCTTGATTTGGATAAGGCTTTTGATACAGTTAATCATAGTATTTTGTTAAACAAATTGTACTCGTACGGGATAAGAGGTTGCGCATATAAATTACTAAAAAGCTATCTAACAAATCGTAAACAATTGGTAAAAATAAATAACATTAAGAGTGAAGAAAGTGCAATTACTACTGGTGTACTTCAGGGGACAATATTGGGTCCTTTGCTTTTTTTGTTATACATTAATGATCTATTAGAAACTCTACCTAAAGACATGATATTCTCTTATGCTGATGACACCGTAATCATAGTGGAAGGTAAAACTTAGAAAGAAGCTGAAGAGGATATGAACAAACATCTTAAAACAGTCGATATCTGGTTGGCATGTAACAAATTATCTTTAAACATTAGTAAATCAGAATACATTACGTTTGGTAATTACAAGGATAGTGTTCCTAATAAAACGAATATTTACATTGATAATAAAGAAATAAAAAGAGTAGAACATTATAAATATCTCGGCTTAGTTTTAGATTTTAACATGAAATGGGACAAACACTTCGAACTTATAATAAATAAAACTAAATACTTATTATATGTTTTTACTAGATTTACAAGTTACATGGACTCAAATAATCTCTTAACTTTGTACTATGCCCTTTTTCATAGTATAGCAACATATGGCATACTGGCATGGGGAGGTGCTTATAAAAATAGTTTAAATTTAATAAAGCAAACTCAAACAAGAATACTCAAAATAATTAGTAAAAATACATTTCTAACTTACAACTACCCAATAACTATTGAACAATCATTTTGCCTTAAAGCTGTTTTCTATCACTACTCAAATATGAGTATTATTTATACAGAAAGAAGTACTAAAACTAGGAATAAAAGTATTCCAATTCCTCAATTCACAAAAGCAATTGGCAACAAAAATAACTACGTTACTGCTGTCAGAATTTTTAATCAACTACCTAACGAATTAAAAGTAATAAAGAATAATAGAATTAGACAGAGTAATAGAATTAGTCTAAAAAATAAATTGAAGCACTGGATTAAAACAAATATATAGGCACAACTATGAATAATGTTAAAAAAATTGATTGCCAACAAATAAAACAACTATTACAAGAGAAGAATTTAATAGGTACACATGATACAATACGTAAGTTAAATAATAAAATTATCAGAGAGGCATATCCTACATTGGAGGTCCATGAGGGTGTTAATGCCTTAGTTGATAAAATAATAATGGATATTAGAACTCTTACATGTGCAAAGGGAAATTGTATACTTCATTATAAACGATCGCATCGACGTATATCGGAATATAACTGGAAAAAAATGAAAAACTTACCGACAAAAATCAATCTGATAATTACTCACTTTGCAAATGTACTAATAAATCAAAGCGAAATGGAAAATCATAGTACACCTGGTATATTTGTAGAAAAAAAACAAAAATCTACACGAAATTGTAGCGAATTGTGATTATTGTATTAATGCGCGACTAAAAGGGCTCAAACACACACATTTTGTAAAAGGGAATAATAATACAATGGAACATAAGAGTGAACCGGTAATAAACAAATATGCACCAATTGAGACTGTTTTCTCTAGGATTGATAACATGGCTGAAAAGAATAATATTAAAGCAATAAATAGTAAAATAGTGGAAAATCCAAGAAGCGTAATAATACAATCAAACAGTTATCGTATGACATATGGAGATCTTAATTATCTTGGATCGAATAAGGCAATATTTTATTTTTATAGAGGTATTCGTGGCACTCAAACTTTTACTAATTCCATGTATCCGTTAAAACAACAACCCAAACATAAGGACCTAGTAGTCATAGATGATATTGTCTTCACATCCTCGTGTAAATGTGATTCATCGAACCAGCATAAAGAAATGTTCCCACACTATAGAGTCACGTGCGCAGTTGGATTAACTTGCCCAGCCAGATTGAACAATATGGAAAGATTATTATACGCGAGAGACAGAAATGCGAATACACAGACCTTCACTACGGCAAGATCAATGCTTGTTAGATATTAGTAGAAATATTAAAGTTATTCAATTCATATTTCAAATAAATGTAGTAAATTAAGGACTTGATCATGTTATTTTAGTAACAGACTGATACAAGTCTAATCGAATTTTTATACGTTATTGTATTAAATATATACAGTTGTAAAATTTAAATTCTATAAACGGTTATTTATTTTCATAATTTAGGTTAAGTTAGTTTATAGTAAAGAGTTGGTTTTTGATTGTCTCATTGACCAACTCTAACTTAGTTTTAGTTACTTTAGTTTTAAGTCCGGATCAGCGTACAGAAAAACATTTTTTCTCTGCTGAATAATTGCGTACAGTTCATTGTATAAAATTATGTAATGTATATATGTTACTCTTGATGAATAATAATGTTATACATTAATGATCTATTAGAAACTCTACCTAAAGACATGATATTCTCTTATGCTGATGACACCGTAATCATAGTGGAAGGTAAAACTTAGAAAGAAGCTGAAGAGGATATGAACAAACATCTTAAAACAGTCGATATCTGGTTGGCATGTAACAAATTATCTTTAAACATTAGTAAATCAGAATACATTACGTTTGGTAATTACAAGGATAGTGTTCCTAATAAAACGAATATTTACATTGATAATAAAGAAATAAAAAGAGTAGAACATTATAAATATCTCGGCTTAGTTTTAGATTTTAACATGAAATGGGACAAACACTTCGAACTTATAATAAATAAAACTAAATACTTATTATATGTTTTTACTAGATTTACAAGTTACATGGACTCAAATAATCTCTTAACTTTGTACTATGCCCTTTTTCATAGTATAGCAACATATGGCATACTGGCATGGGGAGGTGCTTATAAAAATAGTTTAAATTTAATAAAGCAAACTCAAACAAGAATACTCAAAATAATTAGTAAAAATACATTTCTAACTTACAACTACCCAATAACTATTGAACAATCATTTTGCCTTAAAGCTGTTTTCTATCACTACTCAAATATGAGTATTATTTATACAGAAAGAAGTACTAAAACTAGGAATAAAAGTATTCCAATTCCTCAATTCACAAAAGCAATTGGCAACAAAAATAACTACGTTACTGCTGTCAGAATTTTTAATCAACTACCTAACGAATTAAAAGTAATAAAGAATAATAGAATTAGACAGAGTAATAGAATTAGTCTAAAAATAAATTGAAGCACTGGATTAAAACAAATATATAGGCACAACTATGAATAATGTTAAAAAAATTGATTGCCAACAAATAAAACAACTATTACAAGAGAAGAATTTAATAGGTACACATGATACAATACGTAAGTTAAATAATAAAATTATCAGAGAGGCATATCCTACATTGGAGGTCCATGAGGGTGTTAATGCCTTAGTTGATAAAATAATAATGGATATTAGAACTCTTACATGTGCAAAGGGAAATTGTATACTTCATTATAAACGATCGCATCGACGTATATCGGAATATAACTGGAAAAAAATGAAAAACTTACCGACAAAAATCAATCTGATAATTACTCACTTTGCAAATGTACTAATAAATCAAAGCGAAATGGAAAATCATAGTACACCTGGTATATTTGTAGAAAAAAACAAAAATCTACACGAAATTGTAGCGAATTGTGATTATTGTATTAATGCGCGACTAAAAGGGCTCAAACACACACATTTTGTAAAAGGGAATAATAATACAATGGAACATAAGAGTGAACCGGTAATAAACAAATATGCACCAATTGAGACTGTTTTCTCTAGGATTGATAACATGGCTGAAAAGAATAATATTAAAGCAATAAATAGTAAAATAGTGGAAAATCCAAGAAGCGTAATAATACAATCAAACAGTTATCGTATGACATATGGAGATCTTAATTATCTTGGATCGAATAAGGCAATATTTTATTTTTATAGAGGTATTCGTGGCACTCAAACTTTTACTAATTCCATGTATCCGTTAAAACAACAACCCAAACATAAGGACCTAGTAGTCATAGATGATATTGTCTTCACATCCTCGTGTAAATGTGATTCATCGAACCAGCATAAAGAAATGTTCCCACACTATAGAGTCACGTGCGCAGTTGGATTAACTTGCCCAGCCAGATTGAACAATATGGAAAGATTATTATACGCGAGAGACAGAAATGCGAATACACAGACCTTCACTACGGCAAGATCAATGCTTGTTAGATATTAGTAGAAATATTAAAGTTATTCAATTCATATTTCAAATAAATGTAGTAAATTAAGGACTTGATCATGTTATTTTAGTAACAGACTGATACAAGTCTAATCGAATTTTTATACGTTATTGTATTAAATATATACAGTTGTAAAATTTAAATTCTATAAACGGTTATTTATTTTCATAATTTAGGTTAAGTTAGTTTATAGTAAAGAGTTGGTTTTTGATTGTCTCATTGACCAACTCTAACTTAGTTTTAGTTACTTTAGTTTTAAGTCCGGATCAGCGTACAGAAAAACATTTTTTTCTCTGCTGAATAATTGCGTACAGTTCATTGTATAAAATTATGTAATGTATATATGTTACTCTTGATGAATAAATAAATAAATAAATTTTTTGTAACCGTCTTTCTGTGGCAATGATTTATTATTTATTGAAACTTTTTCCGTATATTTTTTCCATTGCGACGACATTGAATGATGATTACTGTTATCCTTAGTATTGGATTTTTTATCGATGAGAGAAACTCGATCTGAACTTTCAAAAAGGTATTCAAAAAGGTTAAAAGTCGACTGGTCGTGAGAAAAGGTCGTATACCCAAAAGTGCAGGTGTGCAGACAATAGAGGCGAAGGTGACCGGAGGATTTTGGCTTACCGAGAAGCTATTTATCTTAATAGGTAAAGTAAGTATTGCGGTTAGTACGAAAGAGAAGCAATAAATTATCGAAAGGTAAGCGTATTTAAGAAAATAGAATAAACGGGTGAGAAGATTTTCTTTTTTTTTTTATGTTGTAGCAGGAAGGAAAAATGTTAGGTAAGTAAATACGAAATACAAAATTATGTACGAGGTAAGTGTCGATTTATTTAAATATTTTACGAGATATTACATACAATATATATTATACATTGTAATACATACGTATTATTTCATCACAAATATAATTAGAATGAAAGGATGTTAACTCTAAGTATACAATATCAAAGTAATATTCTAAGAAAAATTTAGATTCTTCGTAATTAAATCGATCTTTTACTCTCGATTTTACGTCATAATTACCGATCACAAAACTTCTAAAGAAATTTCGTCCTTCGCGTGAATTTAAATTATAATCGGTAACTTTTTCTTTCACAATATCACAAATAAAATTTTTACATTTTTCAATATCGTTAATATAGCGTTCGAGTCGACGATATCGTTCTTCTACACAAAAATACTATCCTTTAGACCTTCGAAAGTTGATTTTTGCATAACTATAGCTGGTTGAAAACATTTTCTCTTCTTTTCTGTTTTGTTTCCGTTGGATAATTTTGACGTTTTATTCAAAATAATAGATTTTCCTCCATACGAAGTAGCAAAAATTAGTTCCAAATCGTTGATATAGATTCTTGTGCGACTTTTATAAGATGTCATTGTCGTTATTAAAATATTCCGATATTTCGTCGAGTTTATTTTGTAGTTCTACCCAAGTATTCGAATCGATTACTAGTCCTGTCGAGTGAGTTTGATTTAACAATTGAATAACGGATTCCATTTTTTGATTATGAAAAACTTGTATACTGACATTTATTATTTTTGTAGCCGATTTATTTAGCGAGTACGAAGTTTCGAGTAAATTTCGATGCAGCGTATGTCTTTTATCTTCTAAATTCACAGACACTTTTTCTCACTGTCCATTTGTTTGAAGGTTTCGTCTTCGGCAAAAATAAAATCAGTTTCTAACAATGCTTGAGCCATCTTTGTAATACTTTATGTCGCACAGGTCTCGACGAGTTTACCGATTATAGGAAAACTAGTTTACAGAAAAGATGCTGTAATACTGCATTCAGGGTGAGCGGTGTGTCCCTTTTAAACCCTGGCCGGTCCCACGCAAAGGTCGCTCGTAAAATAGGAGGGGGTCTATTTAGAGGGTTACGGGTTTGTACAAGTAACTTCAAAGTCACATGTATTAAGAAAGAGGTTCTTTTACATATTTTAGAAGAGAAGGAAAAGATACTTTTTTCGAACGAAAATGCATAAGGCAAAAGACGACGATGTCTCGAAAGAAAATTTTTGTTCGTACAAATTTCAAAAGAAAACCCTGATCGTAAAATTCTGCCAATTATTGAAAATTTGTAAGGCGTTGGTAAAGTAACGCGAAACGCAAAAAATTTATGTTTCCTTCTTTTTCAATCAATCGTAGGTAACGTTTTTCAAAAGATTTTTCTAAACGTCTTTGAGGTTTTTCATTGTGTCTAGAAATTTACAAAAAAAGTAAGAGTGGGGTTGTCATAGAAAAAGTTAATTTGCTAGGAAAAATTGGAGATCGTAGTTAGTTCAAATCTTGCTTTCGACGCGAAAGAACCTTAACGCGTACATAAAAATACAATTTCGTGTTCGTGTTCTATTATAAAAACTATATATTATAAAAATTTATATATATTTTAAACTGTGAGAGTGTATTTGTGAATGTACTGAAAAAAGTGACATTTAATAAATAAGTACACACATTCGCAAATTAACGTAGGAAAAATTTTAAACTGCAAAAAACTAACGTTTAAAATAATTATTAAATAATAGAAATCGCGCAACGAAAAAAACAAGTGTTCGCAATGGAAGGAAAAATTTATAATAAGTTTAAATTAATATTATCTCGCATTATTGGATTTTTATCGGTTTTTATACCGTCATTAACGGAAACGTTTGATCGCGATTTTTTTATATTCTTAGGCAGTAATATGACGTAAAATCAGGCTCGCAATTGTATGATCGAAATTATCCGAATTTTAAGTGTAGAACAGTTTATTTTAATTGTCAGTTTATGTCATTGGACGAATTTTTTAAACATTACGAAATATTAGGTAGTTATTTCGGTTTTAAAAATACAAATACAAATAATAATGATACAATTTTTTAATTATTTATCTTAAATAAATTTTAGAAATTATAACGGATACGGAGGACAGCTGTATTCCTCGATTACGTCGTCAGTTAGGCGACATAGCGGTTCAGAGAGAAATACCCGAACCAACCATTCGTCAAGCAGAACGTATCGCGGAGATACGTAGTCGAGGGCAGAGGACGCTAAGTGAACTCGAGCGCGAGGCTGCTTGCTTCGACAAAAAGCTTGCGCGAAATTCCAAACAAGCTGGAAATTCAAATGTCCTGGCGAAATGAAAATCTCTCGGACGATGAAGATGACGACGATGTTCTCCAAGCAGCCCCAAATTGTAGTCGTAAAAGGAGGATACCGGGTCGCGACGAGAGGGAACCTGGATCTGGATGGATATGTGTAAAAACTCCTAAAGTATCAGAATATGCGTTAAATGATTACGCATTAGGACAGATATCGCAAATCGGTGAGTAACACTTTTATTACTTTTTACAATAGATATAGAAATATTTTAACACTTTTTGTTCAATAAAACACTACAATAATCTGTATTGAAAATTAAAAATTAAAATAATGAAAATAATAAAACGTGTTAAAATAATTCTATAATTGTAAACATATATAGGTTTAAAAGTAATATTAATTTAATAATATATATTTAAGCTCGAAGACGATTGTTTTTCGACAATCGAGAATATCTGTCGACGGCTTGGCGAGTCGAGGTATGGATAAGCGAGGAGTATGAGCTGTCCCCTCACTTATATCCGCCAACAGCCGATTCAATTTTACGCGCGTTCGATTCGTTAAGGTATCGCGTTGAAAAATAATTAAAATAATAACTTTTAAATTCTTATAAAATTTAACAATTTATTCAATAAAATTAGTAAGCGAATTATATAGTAATAATAATATTATATTTTTATTTAGCGTCTTCGTGTGAAAAACAAATAGGTGGAGGCCGTACCGCGGAATTCCAGCGTGTACATCTTCAGGCTAATAGTGAACGAAACGTGCCCCGTTTTCGTACATTAGGTCGCGAAATAAAGTTTAAGATTATAGATTATGCAGGAAGCGAAAATCCTGTTAAATATGTCGAAGACGCGTTTCAAGAAATAACTCGTTATATATTAAAAGATCGCTCGAACAGCGATATGATGGGTATAACTTTAAGTTCCGACAAATTTGCGTTAGGCAGTGCCGGGTCGCGTTTTACACGCGTACAAGATTTTCAATCAAAAGAAATATGGGAATTGTTTGGCAAGGTCTGTCAAAGCAATACCGATTTTTCAATTGATGAATCGTTGAACTTCAACGTTATTTACGTTGAAATGCCCGTCGATAAGGGAAATTCGGGTGTTGAGGACAAAGAGGTTGCTTTTCACAAAAAATCAATCTTCAGAATAAAAAATAAAGATAATTCATGCCTTCCCCGCGCTCTTGCTTGCGGTGAAGACTACTCGAGGAAAGTAGACACTCCCGAATGGCGAAGCGAATGGAAGGCTATTTCTCACCACATGCGTTTTCGGCAAACAGAGTGTGCGCGAAACTTGTGCACTCTTGCAAAAATAAAAGTTCCAGAAAACGGATGTGGTCCTGATGAATATAGGTTATTTCAAAATTATTTTCTTGAAAAAAATATAAAATTAATAATTTTTGAAGAAAATAATTTTGGAAAAGGTGCAAAACCAATTTTTGACGAAACATCGCATTTTCCTAGCGAAAGTATAAATATGAAAACAATTTATTTATTGTACAATTTTAATAATAAACATTTCGATTTAATCTTAAACATTTTAGCGATCGTGTTAAAATGTCAGTATTGCATAAATTGCAATCTGGCTTATACAAATATTTTAACTCACAAGTGTACGAGACAGTGTACACAATGTTTGAACAATTCAAATTGCGAGAAGGTTAATGAAATTTCGTGTATTGATTGTAAGCGCGTATTTTATAATGACGCGTGTTTTGAAATGCACAAGCGACCCGGCTCGATTAGTTGTAAAACTTCAAAACAAACGGTAAAAAGCGTATGTGATAGTTTAAAATATTGTTCTATATGTAACCGTATTGTAGATTTAAGAAAAGAATTACACAATTGCGGCGAGAAATCTTGTAGTAGATGTCGTTCGAGACATTCTATGAATAAATTGTGTAATATTGAACCAATTGAAGAATCGCGTGTAAGGAGGAAAAATAATTATCATCCGACTACTCAATTTGTTTTTTATGATTTTGAGACCCGTCAAGATGAAATTTACGGCGAAAAATCTTTGAAACATAACGTTAATTTATGTGTCGCACAATTATGTTGCGACGATTGTAAAAAAACCGATTTAAAATATTTGTGTTTGTTTTGCGGTGTTCGTCAACACGTATTCGAAGGTGATAATTCGTGACGTGCATGAAGATTAACAATAAAAAATATTTATAACTAAATAATTCAAAATTAAGATTACACGCAACTGTATCAGATATATATATGACGTATTCCACGTGAAGTGGTCCGATCAAAATTTTAAAATACACCAAATTTTGGGTACACATTGCAAATGTTTTTCAGAATGCAGAAAAAAATTTTTAGGTACTGGAATCTATTTGCTCAAAAGTTATTCTAACCTCAAAAAGTGAATTTTTTCTAGTTTTTTTCAACACCTTTCAAAATACCTTTCAAATGGTCTGTAGCATTTTTGGGGCCTTCAATTCTGGAAAAAGTTATGATAATTTAAAGAAAGACATAAAATTCACGAAAATTAACATGGTAATTCCCATTTAAATTTTTAAAAAAATTTCGAGTTTCTTTAAATTATCATAACTTTTTAGAGAATTAAAGGCCCCAAAAATGCTACAGACCATTTGAAAGGTATTGCTTCAAGCTTTTTTTTAAACTTTTGGATAAAAAAATCAATTGTGGCGCACTTACACTATTTTTAAGTTGAATATTGACATGTAGTTTATGTGTCATTAACCTTGAGATTGGAAATTCTAACCCAGAAGGATAAATTCTAGACATAGTTAGCAACGAATGTTATATATAATGTTTTATAGTAAAAGTTGATAGATTTTGAGTTAAATAGCGGTAAACCCAGCTGGTGTTGAAAAAAACTAGAAAAAATTCACTTTTTGAGGTTAGAATAACTTTTGAGCAAATAGATTCCAGTACCTAAAAATTTTTTATTAAAAAGCCTTATAGAACCTTATTAATTTAATGCACACGAATACGTCAAATACTCGAAAACCCGATACATGCCTATTTGTTATAAATAATAAATATGGAATTGCCTGGTAGAATGCGATTAGCGATTTGATTAAGATTTGTTATTGCTGGCGCAGCCGTTAGTACCCGATAGGTCGTATGCCTAATACATGCGTCGATCCTCGTAGAACCTTATAAAAGAACTGTATTGGTTGATAATTATGGAATTTAACGGTAGACACCGATAGCTGCTAGTGGACAATATAGTGAAAAGCCTTATAGAACCTCATTAATTCAATGCACACGAATACGTCAAATACTCGAAAACCCGATACATGCCTGTTTGTTATAAATAATAAATACGGAATTGCCTGGTTGAACGCGATTAGCGATTTGATTAAGATTGTATTTAAGGATGTCTCAGCTCATACGATCCGGTAAACGAACCGCCCATTTATTTTGTTGATCATCATATTGTACTATAAAATGTTTTATTCTTTTGTGAGGTTTATCTTATAAAATACTATAAGCATTTATTGTATAGTATGGTATGAGGTTTTTGCACCCGGAATTCCTTATAGAATCGAATTATAAACCTACTATTAGAAAGCAAAAAAAGATATAAACATATACAGTATTTCCATGATAAGAGCTTATTAAATTTTTTATCGGGAAATGTGTATGAACTATAATCTTTTCATAGTCATTTCTTTTATTATAGAACCCGATTAATATTTTCTTGGATGCACTTGTGTAATTCATGGAGTAAAACATCTATATAGGCTTATAATTTTTCAATCAATTTATTACGATACATGCCGATTCTGAATTCATATTGGTGAAGTGAATAGATTTCTATAAATAATTAAATGAGCATATCTCTATAAAAGCCTATAAATTTATTAGTCTCATAGAAACTGATATATCTTTTACCAGGTAAAACTTATAAAAACTAAATTTCGGAACTTGTGATTCGTAGCTGTGAGGATTTCATTATAGGTACCGATAAATAAGAAATCGCCCGATATATTACTATAAAATTTTTATCGGCACCCCGATTCAATGTGCCATTATTTTATCGGATTTTATAAGGTCTTTTCAACAGGGATTTTTAATTACGCTTCGTTAAGGATTTTAGCGATTAAAGCCATCTTTTATAGGTATGTTAATTTGGCCTTATTTAACATTGCAGAGGATCATCCAACAATTTCAACCTCTGCGACAAAGTTCAAGTTGATCTTCGTTCTCCTGCATCGGAATATAAATTTTAACCTCAAAAATAATAAACATTAATAATGTGCAATTATCATAAAATAATGAATTGCAACAAATTTCTTCTAGTCAATGATATTCACTTTTTTATTTCTCTTTTTAATTTAATGTTTCGTCTATTATGTGGTATTACTACTTGAACTCTTTTTCGGGTTGAATTTTACACAATCTTAAATCAATTGAAGTTTATTTACAATTACTTATACCTGATGAATGCTTTAAATAAATAAATACTTTAAAAACAAATTAAATTGACCAGCAAACTCTTTTATTGCAATTTAGAGAAAATAATATATTACGTTACAAGTACGCGAAAAATATTCACTTCGCTCGCGCGACTAACTGACTCGTATGCGTGCATCATCACCTGTACTGTGCACGTGTCTCGTATACGGTTAAAAAAGGCTTGCCCAAGTATTTTCGAGTGTTTTTCGCGCATTTGTATCTTAATGTATTATTTTTTCTCTAAATTCGTTTTTAAAGTATTTATTTATTTAAAGCATTCATCAGGTATAAGTAATTGTAAATAAACTTCAATTGATTTAAGATTGTGTAAAATTCAATCTGAAAAAGAGTTTAAGTAGTAATACCACATAATAGACGAAACATTAAATTAAGAAGAGAAATAAAAAATTGAATATCATTGACTAGAAGAAATTTGTTGCAATTCATTATTTTATGATAATTGCACATTATTAATATTTATTATTTTTGATGTTAAAGTTTATATTCCGATGCAAGAGAACGACGATCAACTTGGACTCTGCCGCAGAGGTTGAAATTGTTGGATGAACCTCTGCAATGTTAAATAAGAAACTAATTTAAAAAATATGTACGCTAAGAGGAGGTCGAAAATTAAACGTAGTTGTCCGGAGAATAATATAAACGCAGCGGAATGTAGTCCTTTAAAATAAAATTTTTTTTGTATATTCTTGGCATTTTAAAATTTTACTTACATGGAGACTGTTTCAACTGCCGGAAGCGAATCTTTACCAAACTGTAGAATGTTATTTCTTTTATGAAAATGTGAAGAAAGTTGGCGATATAGACCCCCATGCCCTTTTTTACGATAGATATAAGTAAATAACGAACAATTTCGCGAAAAATACCCTTGACTGAGGTCGCTTATAACTCGAGAACAAATAGAGGTATGCACTCTAACTTAATTTCAGAAGAAAGCTGAAATCAAGTAGAATGGATTTAAAAAAAAGAAGCTCAAATATCTTGATACGGTCAAAAGTTATGGACGAAATGAGAATTTAACAATATTTTGATGAATATTTTGAATCAATAAATGTATTTTTATTTGTTCCGTAACTTTTGACCAAATCAAGATTTGAGCTTCAGTTTTTAAATTTAATCTACTCGATCTCAGCTATCTTTTGACATTGAGCTAGCGTGCATATCTTCATTTGTTGTCGAGTTTCAAGCGACTAAAGTCAAGGGTATTTTTGGAGACTTTTTACTTTATTTACTTATATATATTGTAAAAAAGGGCATGAGAGTTTATACCGCCGGTTTACTTCATATTTTTATAGTAAAAATCACATTCAAAAGTTTGGTAAAGATTCGTTTCTCGCAGCTGAAGCACTGACCTTATTAGTTTATGGGCATAGGTTAATAAGAAAATGTTTAATTATTTAGAAGAATTGGTTTTTGATTTCCATTGGTATTACTAGGAGAGACTGGGGCATTTTAATGATAAAATTTTATTCTTGTAACGATGGCAACATCAAATACTTACATTAAAGTATCTGCCGAATTTTTTTTACCCACGATATTCAATGATAAGACGTTTTATTTTAGGCTTGAAAAAAAATATTTTTTCTTAAAAAATGCCCCAAATATGGGGTAATTTTGAACGTACGATGGAGTAATTTTGAACTCATTCACGATTTATTTTTTTTTTCAACGTGAGAAATAGCATTTTATACTCCCAGCTACCGGGACATTATGTACTAACGTCCTATGAACTTGTATAATTTTTTTAGAGACCAAATTTATCAATAGGACTGATTATTTGCAGGTTAAAACCTGCTGTTATTTTGTACAAATTCCTCAAAATACGTTGGGTTAATTTGTAAGTGTATTTAAATGGGGATAAATCGAAATTACACATTATTCGCTGTTTCTTGTTAAATAACCTTTATTTTTCAGCGTAAGACACGTTTCTGTGGAAATTATAAGCATTACTGAGATGACACAGTGAAGAATTAGTGAGTAGGCCATTTTGGGGCATTTCTGATTTACGTTCAAAAAAATAAAGCTTCGATCAATATTTTTAACGTGTGTGAATAGTAGGCAGATAGAAACTACAGCGCAATTTTGCTTTCAAAAACAAAAAAATGCAAATAAAATAAGATGAGTTTTTCATTTTTGCGGGTATCAAGTTGAACTAAAAAATCACTTTGGAATAGCTTGTAATAATGAGGAATTTGAGATACTAGCTTTTGTTTAAAGAATCCGAATTAATACTGCATAAATATTGTGAAATAAGAAAGTTATTTAAAAAATTCAAAAATACCCCCGCTCAACAAACGTTCAGTTAATTAATTTGTTAATATCAACACAAACTTTTAGTATTTAAAAAGTCCGTGGAAAACAAAATTATTTACTAATTAAAATCAGATGAGGTTTATTTGGTTAATCCAGTCGAATTCACAGCAGTGTTAAGTTACATGATTGGGACCAGAAGGCATCCGAGAAGGTAATCATTATTACCGCAGTTGTTAAAAGTTGACTTGTTGTTAAAAATTCGTTGAATTTATTCTTACATTTGTAAAATAAAAGTAATTAAATTGAAAATAATTTTTATTTATTACTTAATTGAATAATCAAAAATAATGTATAAACCTGTAACGTCCGATTTGTTTATTCCACATCTTTATTAGACTACGAGCTCCTTTGTATTTTATAATTTCCAATAGCTTTATAACGGTACTGATAGTAACTATGTCAACACAATGGCAATATACTTGATACTATGGTGCAACAATATGTTGGCAATAAATTTCCAATAATTTGCAAATATATTAATAATAGCAAATGGCAATAAATTTCCAATAATTTGCAAATATATTAATAATAGCAAATGGCAATAAATTTTCAATAATTTGCAAATATATTAATAATAGCAAATGGCAATATTATTTGTATATCAATAATTAGCATTTTTACGCGGTAAAATGCTCAATCGATTTGTATAAACTAAAGAGTATCTGAAATCAGATCACTTTGAAAACGTTTTATACAATTTTATACAGTAATACATAACAAAAAGAGACAGCGTCATAGGAGATGCGAAAGATAGAAAGAGACGAAATTTTTTCCAGCCCGTAAGAGAACGCCTACAGACGTAAAAACTGTTGGCAAGTTGTTTGAGAAGTAGCCGCAAGGGGGAGCTACTGCGCTACTCTCAGCATTACACACATCGTATATATATAGATATATTTCATAGTGTCAGAAAGAATAATAAAATATATTATATATTTCATAGTGTCAGAAACAATAATAATAAAAGATAAAGATTGTTATTGACTATTTGAGATAATGTAAAAGAAAAATGATTGATTCCCAAGGAGAAAACAAGATGAATGTTAATGCTAATTTCATAGTGTCAGAAAAAATAATAAAAAAAGATAAAGTTTGTTATTGACTATTTGAGAATAAAGATTTATAGAAACATGATTGATTTCCAAGGAGAAAACCAGCTAAATGTTAATTCCAAATCGATCAATAGAAGAGAGTTCCTTTGCGACTTTTTCCCATGTACAGGGAAAAGTATTTGAAAGACTGTTGGCCACTGGTACAAAAGGCAATTGAGCGAGCATTTTGTCAAAGCAGAGTTAGACCTTATTGTCTTGTTTAATGATAAACACTCTCACAAGGTAATTATACTTTTTCTTTTCACATTGTCAATTAACTGTTAACCTCTTACAAAGTTTAACCTCCCTTAATTTAATTTTTTTTAATTATCATAAAAAGATAACTATTTATTATTTCTTTTAGATATTATAGACTATTTGAGCCTAAAGATTTGAAAGAAAAATGACTGATTCGGAAGGAGAAAACCAGCTGAATGTTAATGGTAATGCGTAGTCTTTAAAAATACATGAATTCAAACCGAAGGACGATCCACATCGATTAATGGAAGAAAGTTCCTCTGCGACTCTTTTTCCCATGTACAGGGAAAAGTATTTGAAAGAATATTGGCCACTGGTACAAAAGGCATTGAGCGAGCATTTTGTCGAAGCACAGTTGGACAAGTAATTAAGAAATTGTTATTGATTGAAACTGTTACTAAGAAGTTGTCTACTGTAAAGTAAGAAATTAAGTTGGAAAATTAATTTCTGCAATACTAATAAACTGGACATTTCTTTTTTATTCTTTTAAATAATAAAATAATACTTGCACCACCGTTGGTTAAACGCTTCATATATGTGTTAATTCTGACTTACTAATGTATTCCTTTACATTGATGAAAGTATAATACCGTGAAGAAACTGCAATGAGTAATAATAAATAAATATAGCAATACTTTCTGGCAATTTTATTATTCTACATTACCAATGAAAAAATAGACATCATTATTTTTATCTAATAAAGTTCTCAAAAGAGGCCTGCGATGGCTCGGTCGGTAGGGCGTCGGACTCGTAATCTGGAGGTTCCAGGATTGATTCCCGGCCCCGCCCTCGTAAAAAAATTTAAGCTTATATGAAGTTTGTATAAACTTTACGTTTGTCTAAACTTCATATGACGTTGGCTAGCAGGCCTGAGCTAACTTGGTAAATATTGATTACACATTTGTAGAAAGTTCAACATAAAATAATGTCCTGGGTAAGTTTAAAAATAGTTTTTGGATCGTGCAAAATTTGAATTAAAAAAAAAATTAAAAAAAATAAATTCTGGACCCAAGATTTGAACATATAATTAAAGTTTATATGAACTTTATATAAACTTTAGGTTTGGCTAAACTTGATATGGGGTTGGCCAACGAGACTGAGCCGAATTTGTGTAACTGACTGTTCAAGTTTGGCGAAAGTGTATCAAAAGTTCATCTGAAATTGATATAAAGTTTTTATAAGGTTTTGTTACAATTACTGACAAATAAAATAAAGTTTATACTAAGTTTAGCCGAACTCAATATCAACGTGATATCAAGTTCAAGTATATAAAGTAATATAATGTTGATATTAACAAATACCCAAAGAAAAATTTCAAAAATCTTCTTTAACTGACATCATTAAGTATACATCGGTTAGAAAAATAGATATTTGAGATGTAACCAAAATATTCGAACCCGCCACTCAAAAGTGTTGTCCATTTCGCTAGTCTTGAAGACATAACCTGAAAGAAGAAAATTGAAAAAACCACAAAGTATCTATGTTTACATATTAAAATATTAATTAAAACATAATTAAAAACGTAAAATTTTCAATTTAAATAGAAAAAACTTATCTAATGCAGCGGTCCAAAATGAATCTTCGTGTGTCGTATTTTCTATCCTGACATCGTTGTCCGGATTACGCCTTAATATGTACACCGATCGCGCAACGATGCTCTGTCAACTCGTTTACACACTAAACGGCGACTCACGCTTATTACAATTGCACAAACAATACAATTTATCAATCGTTCAGATTCGCAAAATATAACCTGGTCCGCTGATTCTTTTCGCGCTGCTCTCGCGAGTGAACTGACGCTAGGGTTAGTTGCCAAAACAACATTGTTTTGTTTTTTTTTCATCGGCTAATTTATCGATATCTAACCGATTCGTCAGTACCGTTGCGAATGCGGGGCGAGAAGGACCAGCAGACCAGGTTATTTTGTGCAAATCTGACAGTTTGATAAGTGCAATTGTAATCATCATGAGTCGCCGTTTAGTATGTAAACGTGTTAAAAGAGCATCGTTGCGCGATCGGTGTACGTAAGGCGTAATCCAGACAACGATGTCAGCATAGAAAATACGACACAAGAAGACTCATTTGGGATCAGATAAATTTTCTCTATTTAAATTAAAAATTTTATGTTTTTAATTATCTTTTAATTAATATATTAATATGTGAAAATAGATACTTTGTGGTTTTTCAAATTTCTTCTTTCAGGTTATGTCTTCAAAACTAAGAAAATGGACAATACTTTTCAGTGACGGATTCGAATTTTTTGGAATATGTCTCCATTTTTATAAGCGATGTATTCTTACTGATGTCAGTTAAAGAAGATTTTTAAAATTTTTCTTTTGGTATGTTGATATCAACATTATATGACTTTATAAACCTGAACTTGCTATCACGTTGATATTAAGTTCAGCTAAACTTAGTATAAACTATATTTTATTTATCAGCAATTGTAAAAAAACTTTATAAAAACTTTATATGAATTTCAGATGAACATTTGATATACTTTCACCAAACTTGAACAGTCAATTGCACAAGTTCGGCTCAGTCTCGTTGGCCAACCCCATATCAAGTTTAGCCAAACTTGAAGTTTATATAAAGTTCATATAAACTTTAATTTTTTTACGCGGGATATATTAAATATTTTATTGGATTAAAGCCTAGAGTGATTAAATCAAAAAAATATTTATTTGAATGAACGACATGATGTAATTAAATTCATTAAATAATAAGCCTTATTTGTTTCAACCAAATACATTAATTCTTAATTCAATATAAGATACATTAAACAAACAAAATAAGTATATTAATTCAATTTAATTCATTTCATTCATCACATTAATATTTCTCAATTAAATATTTATTTATAATAAAGTAATATTTAATCAAATCAATGTAATATTTAATTGTTATCAATAAAGTATCATATCCTGTTAATGAAGCTATTTCCAAATAAATATTTAATAAATTCAAGAATATATAGTTATTTAAAACAAGAAACAATTTTGTTACTTTTAAAGAATTATGCAGCTTCGCCAAGAATAAATAATTTTAACTAAATATTTATTTGTGACAAAAAAATATTATGTGAATTCAAAGTCGTCATTTCGTAAATTTGACGACTGCGTTTCATTAACTTAAACACCTAATACTAATTATACGCATACTTAGTTCAACCAAATAATACTTTCATTTAAATACATCACTAAATTAGTTCAAACATTGAATTGTTAAATCAAAGAAACATGTTAACAATATTATAATTATTTTCTACAAGAGCATTATATTTTAAATCAATAAAATATTTATTTGATTCAAAAATATACTTTATTTAATTCATGCATGCAATAATAACTAATAATAACTTGTAAAAATTTTGTCCATTCAATAAATATTTCGGTCCAACAACGTCAAAAACAAATATTCGATTCATTCAAATAAATATTTGGTTTCTTTAAATAAATTGCAATATGCTGAATAAGTCAAATTTTTTATCCAATTGAATAATACTTAGATTCAATGAATATTTAGTTGACTGCACTAAAGAATAAGAAAATTTTTCTGTCGTACAAGTTTCTGGGATAAATAATTTGACTCATTCAATTTACTATTTCCTAAATCCAACACTTACTTTCTTAAAATAGGTACTTAAAATATAGATTTTATAAAATATTTAGTAAATTTAATGAATTATCTGTTTGACATAACAAAATGATTAATTTTTTTAGTGAGAATAATTGTTTTTAGATAATGTTACGTTTGAACGGTAACGTCTATATTGTTTTCGTGGATACCGCGGCTCGTTGAATCCAAAACTCAGCGAGTACAAGCGTAAAGAGGCGGATGAGTTGTTGTATTATTGTTCTCCAGGTTCTGTTGTTCTGTTGTTCTCCAGGTCGATCCTCGTGTAAGTGCTTTGGTTGGCTTGCGTTTGGTTGGTAAGGCTGTAGGGAAAACGATCCTGGCGATATCGTGTCTCCGTGTCTTCGCGTTGTATCCACTCGTAAAATGTCACTTCCCTGCTAAAAATAATCGATTGAAATCGATAGACATGGAAAGATTGTGCATACAAATCAATTAAAATTAATCAATTTGAATCGATTTATATGCAAAATCTTTCCATGTCTATCGATTTCAATCGATTATTTTTAGCAGGGTTCTGTCTTCTCTCTTCACTTTTCACTTTTTCGCTCTTGTTTGTTTATTACGGTCTTCTTTTATATAAGTTTGGTGACCTATATACAAGTGTAATCGGAGGGGCGCTTAGCTGATCTTTGCGCTTCAGATTGCACCGATGATCGAGTTGCGAAGTCGCGTGGCACCGTTTAATGAACTGAATGGTCAGCATTTTCGACGAACTAACTATTTACTTATTTTAATATATTCGTGACGTGTATCCACACGCAACAATATACAATAATTTATTGGTTCAAATAAATATTTAGTTGGCGCAAAAGAATTCTCGTTTTCACAAGCACATCCACTATTCGTTTAGTGAAGTAATATTTCGGTTCAACAACGGATTTCTTTTCGTTAACTTAGGCAGTAAATTATCGCAAATAAAGCATTTGATCGTAAGAAACAAAAGTTCAATTCATTCAAATAAATATTTGGTTTCTTTAAATAAATTGCAATATGCTGAATAAGTCAAATTTTTTATTCAATTGAATAATACTTAGATTCAATGAATATTTAGTTGACTGCACTAAAGAATAAGAAAATTTTTCTGTCGTACAAGTTTCTGGGATGAATAATTTGATACATTCAATTTAATACTTCCTGGATCCAAAAATTATTTTTTTACAGTGTGAACTTAAAATATTGATTTTATAAAATATTATTAGATTTAATGAATTATTTGTTTCACATAACAAAATGATTAATTCTTGTAACGAGAATAGTTGTTTTTAGATATACAATAATTTATTGGTTCAAATAAATATTTAGTTGTTACAAAAGACTAAGTAAAGTAAGCACATTCCAGTCGATTCAAATTTGTCAAATACGTTAATTAGTTGTATAAAAGTACAATAATAGGCAACTTAACCTATAATTGAGAATCAGAAAAATTCCATAAAGTTTACTATACTGCAAAGTAATTTTAGATATGCTATAACCATTTATTGAATGTCATATATTAATAATTGGTGCAAGTGTGCATAAGTAATTTATTAGAATATTTCACTATAAAGTGACATAATGAATTTATTACATAACAATCAATAAACGAATTATTTAAATATATTCAATAGTATATAACCTATAAAGACAAAAAAAGAATTGAAAATTAACTCTTTTTCAATATTTTTACAGCGTTTATAAGGCGTACTTTAATTAAAAGAATATTAGTTTTTAACTTTTTTTTAATTCAAAAAGACTACTTTTTAAATACTTATATTGTGTACATAGAATAATTTTCATTTAATCAATAATTTTATATATATTATTCAAATTTTGGATCATAAAGAATACTTTACAGATACTTGTTTAATACTTATAGAATTATTTATCGCGGACATTCGTTAATTCTTAAAGAATTCTTTTTTTCAAAAGTGCGCTTATAGGATACGTTTATAAAATTTTCTACGCGCATAAGTATACTTTATCCAAAGAAGTAGAAATGATAGAGATTACTACACTTGTTCAAGACGTTTTAACGATGGCATTACAGAACAAATTAAGTTTTACTTTTCTTCCGCTACATTTAAAATTGCGGGAAATGTACGCTACTTTTGTCCTGTTTTTCAGGGGTAAAAAGTGTCTCTTTTTATCGAGTGTGGAATAAAATTTTTTAAATCTTTCATAACGTATTAAATATCACCAAAATAATAGTATTACGACATAAAAGCTGAGTAAAGATATCTTATTAAATAATATATAGATAAGATAACGATTTAAAAGAAAGAAAATCAAACCTAGCTTCCGCAATTAAACATTTCCGTCGAAATTCATTATTTCTTTTAAATTATTTAAAGTTTAACACTTTGAAGTCGTTCTGTAAGCTTACTTTTTATTATGATTCTTAACCTTTTGACTGCGGGGGTGGTCGATATATCGACCACTTAAAATACACAACATATTTAATGTTTTTAGATCAATTTTGATGTTTTGAATGTAGATAAAATAGTTTTATAATTCCTCAAAATATTATTCACCTTGAAAATAGGTATTTCAAGGTCAAAATTCATCCCTAGTAGAAGCGAGAATTTTAAAGTGATTTCTTTCGTAATTTTATATACTGTTTATAAAAAATACTTTAAAAAATCACTGCGATATCCTTAACCTTGAAAATTTACAGTCAAGGTCATATTGTATTTTATTTGCATAAGCAAAAGTTGGATCTAGCTTTTTAGCGTTATTGATGAGGTCAAAACGGGAAAAAAGTAAAAAAATCCTAAAATTATCTTTGTTCATGAAAATCTCTATTTCGCGATGAAATTTTAGTTTCCAAAACAAAATATCGAGCTTCAACCTTATTTTTGAAGGTTACATAAAATGCTGCGGCATTCATTTTCAGCGTGATCTAAAATCAATGACGTAAACACAAAATCTGTTTTTTACTATTTCGGTCTGCGAGTTGGTATATCTTTGTTGTTCGTCAACTGGGTACGAAATAAATGTCATCACTTATTGCAGAAACTCGTCTAATCTTCAAAAATATTTTAATCTCAAAAAATTAATTTATGTTGTATTCATTCATATTTATAAATTTATAATACGATGCAGATTGGTACTTCTCATGCATAACTTATTAGTCTCCAGAATTTGCACAGTATATAATTTTTACTATTTTCACTTTTTGAATATTACACTATTCAACAGTATAATATTCTATCTTCTATAAAATGGCTGAACATGAAGCTTGGAGTAGTGGCGAGTCCGAACCAGAAAATGAAGTATTAGAAAACGAGGTTTTAGACAATGGAGCAGAAAATGAAGACATCGGGGAAGTCAATTTGGAAGACTTTTCTTATAAGGAAACTGAATTGTCTGAGGACGCGTACTTTTATCGATCAATCAAAGATTTGCAAGGTAGCTCCGAAATAAATTCGAAT
Organism: Theocolax elegans; assembly: GCA_026168455.1. Taxonomy (NCBI): domain Eukaryota; kingdom Metazoa; phylum Arthropoda; class Insecta; order Hymenoptera; family Cerocephalidae; genus Theocolax; species Theocolax elegans. The sequence continues at coordinate 31,911,141 of CM047425.1, read as the reverse complement.
ATCTCTTATTTTTATATGATTATTTCAATTACTTTTGTGATTCTTCTTTGCTCAAAAAAATTGTAGAGGAATACGCAACTCAAAATCCCATAACTCGTTCTTCCCACATGAAAGCTTGGTTCCCTGTCACAAAAACAGAATTGGAAACTTTTCTAGGCCTTTCCATTCTAATGGGCCAATTCTGTAAAGGCGATTTTACATTTTCATAATAATGAAGAAATCGAAAATCATCCTTTAGTGAAAATAAAGCCAGTAATAGAACATGTGCAAAGCAAATTTTCAGCAGTTCTTACTCCAGGGAAAAATCTGTGCATAGTCTATTCTTATGGAAAGGTAGGCTTCGATTCAAGCAGTACATTCCTTTGAAGAGAAATAACTTTGGCATCAAGCTATTCATGATTGTAGACTGCGAGACGGGTTTCGTGTTGGGTTTTATTGTTTATACTGACGCAGACACTGATTATCAAAAGTTTGATTTGGGTGTTACTGGCGATATTGTAGCTCACTTTTTACAATCTTATTTTTATAAGGGTCATGTTGTATACATAGACAATTGGTATACATCTCCCACTTTGGCAGAATTTTTACACGATCGTGATACAGGTATGTGTGGTACAGTGAAAGCAAATAGAAAGGGAATGTCAAAGCTTGAAAGCAAGTTAGTTCGAGGTGACGTATAAGTCTCTCACAACGATGTGTGGATGGCAGTGAGGTGGGAAGATAAACGTAGCGTTCGTATGCTTACAACTGTGCACGAACTTGAATTCTGTGCAACTGGAAAAAAATGTTACCTAACAAATAAAGATATTAAAAAGCCAAGGTGTATCCACGATTATAATCAAATTATGGGTGGTATTGATAATGTTGATAGACAATTATCTATAACAGAAACAGTGCGAAAAACAATGAAATGGTATCGAAAGTTTTTTTTTTATCTTATTGATCTTTGTCTATCCAATGCTCATGCGTATAAAATGAGAAACGTGAAAGCTATATAATTTCCTTCATTTAAATTGCAGGTTGCTAGATCATTACTGAAACTTGATCCTTCTGAAGCATCTCTCCTTACAATAACTCTCCCATTCGATTAGTTGGCCGCCATTTCTCGAGGCAAGGTACAAGTCGAAGATGCCACTTGTGCGCTTTGCGTAAGACTCCACGTAGAACGACATATTTTTGCCTTAGTTGTGAAACTCCTCTATGCGCAGCACCATACTTTGAAGAGTACCACACAAAAGAGACATTACCGTAGAGCCAATCATTCCTACGTGAGAGGCAAGGGGACTCACGGAAATCAATCACCCCGAAACGTGAGAGGCAAGGAGACTCACGAAAATCGAGCACCCCAATGGGATCACCTTTTCGCCACGTCCACGCCTTTGATCCTGGGTTATGCTAAGAGCGACTGTCAGAATATTTCTTGACATCTTGACAAATGTAGCAGATGTTTGTTGCACTTGTTTTAGAAGTGAATGCGACCTTGAATGTAAATTTTTAAGATCAATGATACCTCAGCTATTTTTTTCAGAAATTTTTTTTATTCAGTCCATGACACTATGTACGAAAATCTTCAAAAAATTTGAAAAATAGATTTTCAAGGTCAAGAGTATCTAGGATTTTTTTACTATTTTTTTCATGTTCAGCGCGAGAAATTACATAGAAATACCCTCTAGTGTTTTCCTGAAAAATGAGGAAAAATTTTTACATTGTACTTTACGTTGCCTGCGGGGCTGGTCGATTTATCTTTTATTTTATTTAAAGTGCTTTGCGCGGTGCACGATTTCTCACGTTTTTCTTCATCAAATCGAACCTAATCAATCGCGTTTTTTGGGTTCTTTACAAGTACTAAAACTTAATTGGAACACATTTTTGAAAAACGTTTTTATCTTTATTTTAAATAACAAAATACAGAATTTTTAGAAAATTTCCATTCATTTTTATAAAAAATGGGATATTTTGATGTTCAAAATAATGACAAACACGTTTTTCAAAAAGTGTTCTACTTAAAATTCAGTACTTCATACTACAGTAAAAACAAAAAAAACGCGAGTGATTAGGTTCGATTTGATAATTAAAAACGTGAGTAGTCGTGCATCGCGCAAAGCGCTTTGCGAAAATAAGGTGTCAAGCATAGACATTTTTTCTGGAACCTAGAATTAATGTATAAAGGTTTAGAACCGCTTTAAATTGAACCGCACAGTAAGTACTTTATCGTAGAATTTTTTTATTTACATAACTTTATAAGGAAATTTTTAAGAGCTCGATGAAGGGCTTGTCCCCTTAATGAATTTTTTCCATTATTATTTCAATACTTTTAAATAATTTGATATAATTTTCACGACATAAGGCCCATGCGCTTGATATGAACATTTTCCATACTGCCTTTAATTTGTAGCAATTGATAAGAGATTGTACGATACTAAAAAGAGAAAATGTTTTCATACCCTTATTTCAGGACGCGAGCAATTGTCCTCCTTACATACAGAAACATCTCTCTCTTTGTCATAAGTGAAGTAATCACGTATCGGATTACTTGGGGGTCGTCCTACTCTCTTCCTGGTCTCACTCATAATACACTCTGAATATAGATTAAAGTAAAAATAAAAATAAAAATAAAAATAATACATATAATATTTTTTAAGTTATTGTATATTATAAAATGCTCATCATACTAATAACCCATTAACGCTCGAAAAACCATTGTACTACTATATTTTGGCTAGCACTTTCGATTAGTGCAGTCAAAATGTCAAAAAATAATATTAACCATTTATTTTTTCAAAAATACTGAAAAACGCTATTTTTGGAGCAATGGTTTTTTAATGGAATTTCTGACCATACTACCTGCACTTAGAGCACTCCTACACTGTCATGAACGTGTTCTCGAAGTTCGTACTTCAAAATTATACATTGAAATATAAACTTTCTAACAATTTTCGATGTTTCAGGTCAATTCGTAGGACAGTGATTGAAACTAAGTTATTTCGAGTCTTGTATTACCTATTTGAATTCGCACAGGCAATAGTATAATTCGAGTATTTTCAAACAAAAGTCAGTTAAAATTTGTCCATTAGCTGCTTTGTAGGTTACTGCCACTTAAAAACTTTCTAAAGTTATCAAAAATCATTATCAAAAAATCATAATTGGCGCAAAGTTTTCAATTTCATATGAACATATTTTCAATGTTCAGGGACCATTTTGAATTATGGAACAATAACAATCATTCGATGCATAATTTTGAAATACGAACTTCGAGAACACGTTCATGACAGGGTAGGAATTGTCTAAGTGCAGTAATATAGGCAGAAATTCGATTGAAAAAAAGTTGTACTCCGAAAATAGCGATTTTGAGTATTTTTAAAAAAATAAAACGTATAATATTACTGTGAAAATAGTAGTTCATGGATTTTCTGATCGCTATTCTTATTTTTTCTTTCGATGTAACAAGGTTGAAATTAATGAAAAAAGTGTGTACCTCTGAGCATTAAGTAAATGCATAAGTTTTGTGCCCATAATAGTTCGAAATCACGTTTCTTCAAATATTCTTTAATAAAATATATTTTAACTAATTAAATGCGTTTAAATAAGAAATAAAATATTAGTGAATTTCAGATAATAGTATAGTTACAAGTAATAGAATTAATTAATTACTTTTCCCCCTGTCTGAAATTGTTGGTCACATACCATGACCTAATTTTTAATATTAAAATATGGTTGGAGATAATTTTATTATTTTATGACATTACTTTTCTTATTATTTTGTTGCATATATAACTCTTTATTATGATTATTATAATTGAGTTTTAATTATTTTAACAAGTTTGGCTCTTTGATCTACTTGATTAAACACTGAGTTGAACACACTGGGTTTACGCACTAAAAGTTATTTTTGCCCGTATAAAAATAGTGACCAAAATTTCCACAATATTAAATATTGGTGAAATGATAAAACACGGTATGTACTAATGTAGTAATTATGTACTAATTATGTTACAGATATACGCGACTGTCGTAATGTACTAATTATGTCACGGATATACGCGACTATAGTGAGGACTTATGCTTCGCAGTGTTATAAAATGAATTTAGCGTAAAGCAGTACGAAATAAAATGAAGTCTTTATTTTATTAATTTAGTGTTTTGTTGGGAATGTTCGCATTTATGCACCTAGCCTGTGGAAGATAAAGCAGTGAAACTGCTGAGCAGACTAGTCTCTAGTCGATACTACCTGGACAATGAGAAAATAGTCGTTTTAGATCAGAGTGCGAAAATGTCGATTTTCGACCGAGTGTGAGTTTATCTCTTGAACGAAGTAAGACATATTTCTAGAAAAAACAAATTACAAAAAATGTAAAATTTTTATTTTTCTCTCAAAACGCATAAGTTAATCATACTATAGATAATTTACATAAAAATGTTGCCCACAGTTAAAAAATATTATTTGAAAAAGTTAATTTATTTTATAATTTTGAAATATTTTGGGTTATCAAGCAAAAAGTATTTGTGAGAGATACGAAAAGCGGTATATGCATAAAGTCATGATAACTGTAGATCGATGTTTAAGAAAGTTCATTCAAAAATTATTCTTTAAGTGTTAATTATTAAAAGTTATGTTATAATACAATTTTCATAAATGTAAAAGTTTTCTTAAAAAGATAGAACAATTTCTTTATTTTAGCTTGATACCTTCTCAAAATTATTTAGCATAAATGTTTAACATCTAATTCAATTTATAAAATGTCAAGAATCAAAATAATAATTTAATCTTTTATTTGGGACTTTGCAGTTTGCACTTTGCAGTAACTTTTACATAATGATAAGGCTATTTTCTGATTATTAATTCAAAGAATAATAGTTGAAAGCGCGCGAAAAAACCACATATAACGAAATATCTATATATGTATGTTTTAAGCGTGAGAGGTTAAAAAAAAAATTTCGTTTTTGACTACAAACGAAAATATTTCGAAGATTTCCTCATATATACGCAGCGCGCTATATATCGTATTACCAGGCTGCTAAAAATAAAGGAAAGTATCGGAGCAAGTATATCTATATGTATATAAGCGAGCGTAACAGTAAACATGTGTCCGTGCGTGTATATACACACGTGCCATATACACAGGCAAACCGAGTTCATATTATGTACATGTATTTACTACGTTCATGTCTATTTACGTATATACGCGTGTATACTTAGGATCTGTAAATACTCAAAACACTATTTTCGAATCGCCATCGTCCGACCATCCGTCGTCAAAACAAAAGAAAGTGTCGTGACAAACAAGTGTTTCACCTTCTAGTGGAGAGCATATCCATCGAACGCAAGGTTTCTTGACAGAAACGAGCTTCGCGCCTATACTTTTTGGTGCCACGCGACAAAATTTGTTCACTGATACAAACATTTTTTAGTGATGCATGAATCCAAATAAACAAAATTTGGAATTTCAAAATTTACTTGCGCTTTATTATTTGTAAAGAATTTAATAAACCGATAAGCTTTGGTTCAATAATCAAATAAATGTGCTATAATTATAATAATTAATGCGCAATAATATTTTGTTGAAACCAAAGCAACTTTATTTATATATTAGCAATTTACATCTACAGTTTATTATTTGTAACTAAAATTGCAACAATGCATTAATGAAACTACTGTTACTGGAATAATTTATAGCAATATCTCACCAGGAAAAAGTATTTCAAAAATTGTCAGGTTATATATGAATTGTACTTTAGATAAAGCTCAAAAAACTTTGTTTAGCTCTTACTTACTCTAATATAATTCAAGAAGCTTCTTTGAGTAGAGGTATAATTGAAGCCTAGCTCACTCCAAAATCGTCCGTCTATCTCGCTGGTACCGAACGGAGTGTCTACAGTCTTATCGTGACCGCTACATCGCATTGTCCAGCGCTCCCCTTTCTTCTGCCTCTAGCATTGTAGACATATATTTTACACACATATATATACATTCATTTATGGTGACAACGTGTTTCGAAAGACAACGAAAAGACAGTTTCTCATCCGTTTCCATAGCAGAATTACACGAGTATAAAACTATTTCAAACTCGATAGATACAATACAGTTATGAACAAAGACACATAGTATTCTACATTTCATAACTATCTATACCAATGTGCAAAATCACAAACGAATGAATTTAAGGGGACCAGCCTGGGTTAACTCGAAAAAAAATAGAAAAATTCTACGATAAAGTACTTATTGTGGGGTTCGATTTAAGGTTGTTCTAACCCTTTATACATTAATTCTAGGCTCCAGGAAAAATTCTTATGCTTGACACCTTATTTTCGAACCTTATTTGCGCGGTGCACGATTGCTCACGTTTTTCTCCATCAAATCGAACATAATCACTCGCGTTTTTTTCGTGTTTACAAGTACTAAAACTTAAGAGGAACTCTGTTTTGAAAAATGTCTGTGTCTTTATTTTGAACAACAAAATACAGAATTTTTTGAAAATTTTTCATTAATTCTTATAAAAAATGGGACATTTTCTTGTTCAAAATATAAACAAAGACGTTTTAAAAAAAAATGTTCCACTTAAGTTATAGTACTTTTAAAAACAAAAAATTCGCGAGTGATCAGGTTCGAATTGATAAAGAAAACCGTGAGTAATCGTGCACTGCCCAAAGTCCTTTGCAATAATAAGGAGTCAAGCATAGGAATTTTTTCTGGAACCTAGAATGAATATATAAAGGTTTAGCTTATATCAAACCCCACAATAAATACTTTATCATAGAATTTTTTTTATGTATATAACTTTATAAAGAAATTTTTAATAGCTCGATAAATTTTTTAAATTTTTTTCGTGGTAATCCAGGCTTGTCCCCTTAGCCTGGGTTAAAACCTGAAAAAATAAAAATTTAAATATATGATTTTGTAAAGATGCATACTTATAATGTCAGCGTAGAACCCAATTTTTGATCCAAAGGCACTTGCTGCAGGCTTACTTTTTTGTTGCTTATTCATTTGGCCCAGGTTGGAGGAACACTTTTCTGAAAAAAACAAAGAAAAAAAATTTTTAGACAATGTGATCATTTTTTTCCATTTTTGATGAATTTTTTTGTCAAAAAATTTTACAAAGCTTACCAAGAATTAACTTTTAACTCAGGCTGGTCCATTCAAGTGGATTCAAATACATACATGAAGGTCTCCTCAAAATTTCATTCAGATTGAATGTCTGGATCCAAAGATATCCTGCAGCAAGTGCTCTAAAAAAACAAAAATTAATATTTTGAGAAAATCAAATTTAAAGATTTCAGGTAAAAATTATTGAAAATCTTTTAAATACTTACATTTACAATTGATGTAATATACCAACATAATTGTAGTTCTTAAACTGACAATATTATCAATTTTTCTTCTGTCGCTGACATAAGGATTGCAGCGGAGCCCCAAAATCTTGCAAGAGATTATCAGCGATACATGAAAATAGCTGGTGAAACATGTTTATCTTGACTCCGAGGTCTCTTACAACACTTCCAGAGCATTACATCTCTGTTTATATATGTTTCAATTTATATACATTATATATATATATATATATATATATATATATATATATATGGGGTATTCCAAGTGAAGTGGTCCGATCAAAATTTTAAAATGCACCAAATTTTGGGTACACTTTGCAAATGTTTTTCAGAATACAGAAAAAAATTTTTAGGTACTGGAATCTATTTGCTCAAAAGTTATTCTAACCTCAAAAAGTGAATTTTTCGATATTTTTTTCAACACCAGCTGGGTTTACCGCTATATAACTCAAAATCTATCAACTTTTACTATAGAACATTATATGTAACATTCGTTGCTAATTATATCTAGAATTTATTCTTCTGGGTTAGAATTTCTAATCTCAAGGTCAATGTTACATAAACTACATGTCAATATTCAACTTGAAAAAAGTGCAAGTGCGCCACCTTTGATTTTTTCATCCAAAAGTCTAAAAGAAAGCTTGGAGCAATACCTTTCAAATGGTCTGTAGCATTTTTATGGCCTCCAATTCTGTAAAAAGTTATGACAATTTAAAGAAACACGAAATTTTTTTAAAAATTTAAATGGGAATTACCATGTTAATTTTTGTGAATTTTTTTGTCTTTCGCAAAAAGTTTCTACAATTGAAAGTACTGAAATCAAAATGGAATCGCCAAGTATTGTATCTACGCATCAATGTCTGGGAAGAGATTTAAAAATTTTTCGTCGTTTAAATTTGTTGAAACTTCTCTAACTTGTTTCAAGGAGTTCACATTTGAACCGTGATGATTATTTATCAAATCCTCATTATTGCCAAGAAATATATTTATTATGTCAAAATCTTCATCCACTTTCATAGTTGGAGAAATAAGTAAACAATTTTATAATATATTTATTTACATAAAATTAACTTCTTCAAAATTAATAAAACAGAAATTTATTTATCTCATTTTATTGCTTTTAAATAAAATAATACTTGCACCACCGTTGGTTAAGTCTACTGATATATCTAGTGCTTTAAAATAATATGTATTTATGAACGCAAAATTTGATGTACAGTCAAGATAAAAAATAATTAGGGAATACGAAATTTGATCGAGAATATATTTAAAATGCAATAATATAAAAATAATGAAAAAATATTATTTGAGAGGTTAAATTAGCTGTCTTTTAATTTCAATTTGAAAATATGTATTCATTTTTTGATGTGTTAATTAATTTATTAATGCCTTGTAGCTATGTACAGACCTCATGGGAATCATTACAAGTCATTTATACAAATTTTACCTCTTATCTTATACCTTGACCTTTAGAGGGTCGGTGTTCTGAAAATTTGGCAATCGCATTATTCTATAAATGTGTATCTATTTATTGATTTATATAAAAAAATTGATTTTTTTCGCCTGCTATTACAGGTCCTCTAAAGATTACAGTATTTATAAAAGCCCTTGATACATATGATAAATATATGCAATATGCATTGTGACATTCTTAAATAAGAACCCAAATCAACGTGTGGTGCAAGTATTATTTTATTTAAAAGCAATAAAATGAGATAAATAAATTTCTGTTTTATTAATTTTGAAGAAGTTAATTTTATGTAAATAAATATATTATAAAATTGTTTACTTATTTCTCCAACTATGAAAGTGGATGAAGATTTTGACATAATAAATATATTTCTTGGCAATAATGAGGATTTGATAAATAATCATCACGGTTCAAATGTGAACTCCTTGAAACAAGTTAGAGAAGTTTCAACAAATTTAAACGTCGAAAAATTTTTAAATCTCTTCCCAGACATTGATGCGTAGATACAGTACTTGGCGATTCCATTTTGATTTCAGTACTTTCAATTGTAGAAACTTTTTGCGGAGTTTATGTAACACACAAAAATAAAAATGTTTAATTGAAATACAAATTTATGGTATGGTAAAAAATACTTGTCGATTATACCGCTTTGATTTCAATACTTTCTATTGCAAAAACTACTTATGGAAAAATATATATGGAAAAATATATAAAATGTCCAATTAAAATAACAATAGGTAGAAAATGATGAGTCTTTAATTTCTAGTTGTTTTTTATTACTGACCCTTTTGTTCCAAATTTTTTATTCGTCAAAAGGAACACACTTATGAAACTTTATAAGTGCATATAAGTTATAAGTTACGTAATTACTTTTAAATAAAAAAAAGATATTTATTTAATAGATTGCAATTTAAAAAGTGTGATTGGAATAAAATACTTGAGAATATTGACACCTTCTTGGAAGGTGTTTTGATTTCAATACTTTCTATTGCAGAAATTTCTTTTATCGGATATTTACTTAGTTAATTCTTAATAAAAAAAATTAAGCTATTGTGTAAGTAGAAAAAAGAAGGGAATAAGAATTAAAGATAACTTTTGTTCCAAATTTTTTTATTCGTCAAAAGGAACACACTTAAGAAACTTTATAAGTGCATATAAGTTATGAGTTACGTAATTACTTTTAAATAAAAAATTTTAAGCTATTGTATAAGTAGAAAAAGTATATGGGAATAAGAATTAAAGATATTTATTTAATAGATTGCAATTTAAAAAGTGTGATTGGAATAAAATACTTGCGAATATTGACACCTTCTTGGAAGGTGTTTTGATTTCAATACTTTCTATTGCAGAAATTTCTTTTATCGGATATTTACTTAGTAAATTCTTAATAAAAAAAAAATTAAGCTATTGTGTAAGTAGAAAAAAGAAGGGAATAAGAATTAAAGATAACTTTTGTTCCAAATTTGTTTTATATATGTCTACTCGAAAAAGTTGAGACAGAGCTATAGGGGAAAACGAAAGAGTGAGTGAGACACGCGTGATCTAGTTATTTTTACATTGTTATCTTAAACGGTCATCTTTTATCTTACACGGTCGTCAATCATCTAATTTGCCGCGAAACGTGCGCGTAGCAGAACCTGTCAGTGACAATTATTGGTTATGTTTAATGTTGATAATTTAAAAGTTTGTCAAATTCTTGGTTTTGGACTACAGTTTTCACAGGTACAGTATAATAATTATTTAAATTTTTTATTTTTACTACATTTGTAAGTATCAAGATTTAAATAAAAATAGTAAAAAAAATTTAGGAAATGTTTATTAATTATTTGAATAAATTATTTTAGAGAAGTTTCAACAAATTTAAACGACGAAAAATTTTTAAATCTCTTCCCAGACATTGATGCGTAGATACAATACTTGGCGATTCCATTTTGATTTCAGTACTTTCAATTGTAGAAACTTTTTGCGGAGTTTATGTAACACAAAAATAAAAATGTTTAATTGAAATACAAATTTATGGTATGGTAAAAAATACTTGTCGATTATACCGCTTTGATTTCAATACTTTCTATTGCAAAAACTACTTATGGAAAAATATATATGGAAAAATATATAAAATGTCCAATTAAAATAACAATAGGTAGAAAATGATGAGTCTTTAATTTCTAGTTGTTTTTTATTACTGACCCTTTTGTTCCAAATTTTTTATTCGTCAAAAGGAACACACTTATGAAACTTTATAAGTGCATATAAGTTATAAGTTACGTAATTACTTTTAAATAAAAAAAGATATTTATTTAATAGATTGCAATTTAAAAAGTGTGATTGGAATAAAATACTTGAGAATATTGACACCTTCTTGGAAGGTGTTTTGATTTCAATACTTTCTATTGCAGAAATTTCTTTTATCGGATATTTACTTAGTTAATTCTTAATAAAAAAAATTAAGCTATTGTGTAAGTAGAAAAAAGAAGGGAATAAGAATTAAAGATAACTTTTGTTCCAAATTTTTTTATTCGTCAAAAGGAACACACTTAAGAAACTTTATAAGTGCATATAAGTTATGAGTTACGTAATTACTTTTAAATAAAAAATTTTAAGCTATTGTATAAGTAGAAAAAGTATATGGGAATAAGAATTAAAGATATTTATTTAATAGATTGCAATTTAAAAAGTGTGATTGGAATAAAATACTTGCGAATATTGACACCTTCTTGGAAGGTGTTTTGATTTCAATACTTTCTATTGCAGAAATTTCTTTTATCGGATATTTACTTAGTAAATTCTTAATAAAAAAAAAATTAAGCTATTGTGTAAGTAGAAAAAAGAAGGGAATAAGAATTAAAGATAACTTTTGTTCCAAATTTGTTTTATATATGTCTACTCGAAAAAGTTGAGACAGAGCTATAGGGGAAAACGAAAGAGTGAGTGAGACACGCGTGATCTAGTTATTTTTACATTGTTATCTTAAACGGTCATCTTTTATCTTACACGGTCGTCAATCATCTAATTTGCCGCGAAACGTGCGCGTAGCAGAACCTGTCAGTGACAATTATTGGTTATGTTCAATGTTGATAATTTAAAAGTTTGTCAAATTCTTGGTTTTGGACTACAGTTTTCACAGGTACAGTATAATAATTATTTAAATTTTTTATTTTTACTACATTTGTAAGTATCAAGATTTAAATAAAAATAGTAAAAAAAATTTAGGAAATGTTTATTAATTATTTGAATAAATTATTTTAGAGAAGTTAAAAATAATATAATTATTTGTTAATAAAATTATTTATTTAACAATTTAGATTCTGGAGCCCAGTCATCAAACGTATCAAGCAGAAAGTGGAGTTATACATTTGTGGGATCTAAGGTCAGACCATAATGAGCAATTAATACCTGAAGCAGAAGCTTCTATTCAAGACATAGCAGTTGATGCAGTTGGGACTTATATGGCTGCTGTTAACAACAGAGGTCATTGTTTTATATGGACACTTACCGGTGGTATCGGTGAAGAACCTACAAAATTAAATCCTAGGCTTAAGTTAAATGCACATAGAGCATATGCACTTAGATGTAAGTTTAGTCCTGATAGTACACTTCTTGTTACTACTTCAGCAGATAAGACTGCCAAAGTTTGGAAAACAACAGACTTTTCCGAGGTGCAAGTTCTACAGAATGAAGCTAAACGATGGGTTTGGGATGTAGCTTTCAGTGCTGATTCGCAATACATTTTTACTGCTTCGTCGGATGGTGTTGCAAGATTATGGAATATAGCAACAGGAACTGTGAAGAGAGAATATCAAGGACACCAAAAAGTAGTTTCTGCTCTTGCCTTCAGAGATGAAGTGCTTCCGACAAGTTAAAAACAAAATAGACTGTGCATTATTAGTTCATTGAAGAATGTTGATGAACAATTTTAGTATAATATATTTGTTAAGAAAGTGTAAAGACATTAAAAAATATAATTTATTATTTTTTAAGAAAAATTTTGTAAATAAATATCCTTATTTCCTTTCTTAGAAGTTAATAAATAATTGTTTATTCAATTATTTTGATGAAAAATATTACAATGTTATTATGAATAAAATTATTGTTTATTCAATTATTTTGGATGAAAAATATTAGAATGTTATTGTATATTGTACAAACATAATGTGCGTGTTTACTTATTGGATGCACATTCCATCATATACTTAATATATTGGTGTTTTGCAACCATAATTAAATAATATTAACAATTTTAAATTTATACAATTTTTTTAATTACGAGAAAGTCTTAGGTTTCTGGTACTACTACTACTGCTATTATGATTATTGGTATTTACAGATTCTCTTCTACTTATTTCACTGATGTCCAAATTATCATTTGTAGTTGGTTGAAATAATTTATTAGTTTGCACATGAAGTGGTGTACTTGTTATGATAGATAAAGGTATTTATTTTTGTTATTGATTTCCTTTTCATGTCAATAGTCTTATTTAAATTAACTATAACTTGCTAGCTAATTGCTGTTTTTGCGGTTTACCTTTTGAATTAACTTTATTAATTTCATCTGTTTTATCCATTTCACTATTTGATTCTCCTTTGGATGTGTTGACTTGCTTTAATTGTTCTACCCTTTTTTTATTCACAATATGAATAGCAGCGCTTATTGCACTATTATCACCAGTAACATTTTTTTCATTTGCATTCTTCTCTAATGTAAAGTTTAGTTTTGTTTGTCTCATTGTATCTTGAAGTTTTTTTTTCTTTTTCTTGTTAGTTTTCTGTGTTTGTTTAACATTCATATTTGTTTGAGAATTTCCTTGACTATACTATCTATAATGGCTCTCGCGCTATACTTGCGTCAGGCGCTATCGTGCCTTTTGATTCAGTCGAGCCATCATTTTTACCTTGTGACTTTTTGTTAGTTTGTAATTTATTAACAGTTGCTTTTTTAATTTTAGTATATGAAGGTTTCTTCACCGCTTGTTTTGTTTATTTCTTTTTTGGAGTGCTCATCTGGCTAATATCATCGTCTGAGCTTTCAAAATCTGATAAATCCTAAAAGAGAAATAAATGAATAAATAATTTTTTTTCCGTTTTAAAGTCTTTAGTTTAAAAATACTTACACTTAAATTTAATATTGTATCATATTTTTCCAACTTCCATTCCATAAGTGCATTATCTTGTTCAATTATTTGAATAAATGTTTCTTTTAATGTTGAAGTTTTAAAACATTCGAAAAAAGATTCTAAATGCTGCTTCATATTAGTATTGTCAATATCATCAAAGCTATTTAAGTCAAATTTTTCTTTAATAGGATTTTCTTTTGTTAAGTCATGAAATACATAAACAATTATGTTAAAGTAGATATTAGTTTCAAAATCTTTGCATTTCAGAAACGTTATAAAACAAAAGTATAAGAATAATGCACATCTACAGAACAATTACAAACATCTTCCAAATAAGATTTCAAATCATCATATTGTTTTTTTTTGTTTGTGATACGTTTCTAAGTGTAACTTAAGATTTCTTACAAATATTATTGGAGTATTTACAATATTATCCAAAAAGGTGTTTCTTTAACTACTTGATGCAAATCTATGGCCAATGGAATATCCAAAACTCCAAATGTTTCCTTATTATTTTCATTAAAAATTTGAACAGTATCTGTTTTTATATGTTCGTCATCATCATATATTGCAAACTGAAAAATACATTCATCCTTATTAAACTTAATGCAATGAATTCCATTATTACGTTTCTTAACATCTGAGTTTTGTTCGCTAGTTTTTATTTGTTCCATTTGTTCATTGTAATTAAGTTCCATTTCATTAAATATTCTATCTCTCTTCGGATTTTTTCCTTTTTATCGTTTATTTACTCATCTTATTAGTGAGATGCTATTTTTCTTTACACAGAAATACTTGTTTTATCTGTAACACTTTTTGCACGCTGTAATGTACACGCAGGTTGACGTTTGACTTGATTATCTCTCACTTCACTCTATCTCTCTTTCTCTCCCGTGTAAGTAAATGTGATCCCCTGCACCTATGCGTTACGTGACATTTTTGATGAAGATACGGGAATGTCATAATATTATATATATATATATATATATATATATATATATATCCAAAGACCCCCCGATTAATTTTAGAATTTGAAAATTTAGCAGTACTTAATAAAAAAAATATAACCACAAAACATGACAACTGCAACTGCTGCAAGTAAACTGAGCGTAACAGTAGCGCCCTCGCGCTGAATTTTTCAGAGTCTGACACGAGTTTTTACATGTGTACGCGCTCTGTCCCGGGCTGGAAACTAATTCTATAGACATATATATATAAAAAGGGAAGAGACAATAAAACACGGAAATAGCAAAAATCGAGTTAAAGGAAATCAACAAGCAATTTCTTTCACTTGATTTTTCTCTAGTATGTGTCGATGAATTTACACAAAATTTAATGTTGAGTGAAGATAATTAAATAGGGAATGTGGGGTTTGATCGATTATACATATATTATTAATGTAATAATCAAAATAATGAATACAAAATCTGAGGGGTTAAATTAGCTGTCTATAATGGCTCTCGCGCTATACTTGCGTCAGGCGCTATCGCGCCTTTTGATCTACTTCTAGAATTAAACGTCTTGCCTATTTACCATTAACTTTTTCTCAGAATTTTGATAAATTATCTCGCATATTAAGGTCTGTTAATATTCAAACTCTACCATTAGTTCAAAAAAGTTTGAATTCTATTATTAAACTGGGTGAAGATGGTACAAAAAAGTTTGAACAGATGAATGTTGTTTATAAATTAAATTGTAAAGACTGTCCTGCATCTTATGTTGGTGAAACTAAACGTTTACTAAAAACGAGGATCAATGAACACAAAAAGAATAACAATACTGAATCAGTTATTAATCAACATATGGTTTTAAATAAACATGAATTTGATTGGGATGGTGTTAAAATTGTCGATAGGGATTATAAAAAGCGTCTTATTTCGGAAATGTTACACATTAAACTTGATGTAAATAATATTAATAAGAAATACGATATTAGATTTGTAAATAGCTCTTATGTCCCGGTTCTCAGAAATTTAAATGCCTGATTTGGCAGTTGTACAGTGTTTACGTTAAAATTACCTTTAGCGATATATATATAAATACACCGAGTTTTGCTTGTGTTGACTGTTTATCTAACCGCTTGACGTATCGGCTATCCGATTATAAAAAAGGTATTTTTTTATATCTAAGTTTTTCAATATTGTTTGTGCGTTCTTTTAATTTATTATTTGTGTGTTATCAATAAATAGCCTGAAGAGGTTGGCAGACCACGCCAACGAAACGTCGCTTTGAAGAAAAACTTCTTGTTTTTTTTCTTTTCCTTCACCTCCGTCAGATCGACAAAATGCCTACTAAATCATTAAAGAGTCTAAAAACAAATTTTTAACTCACTTCATGTTACCCCTACCTTCTTAACCAAATAAATAAATAATCATTGACAACTAAGGAGGTATTACACTTAAAATTGGTATAATGAATTTTCACTCCAAAATTGTTATAAATAAATATTTTTTGTTACAGAAGTTGTATTTACATAAAATGATAAAAATTCAAAGGTTTTCACCCAAATAAATCCAAATTTCATACTACTATACTCCGTTCACTGCAAAAATGCATTTTGAGCTTTGTCGTAAGGTACACTTTTGATTGATGAACCAATTTTGATACAATACCTCACTTTTTGTAGCTAAAACATTTCGACGGCTCCTATTCATAAAGTCCTATACCAGAAGTCATTTCTATATAGTCCTATCTTAAAGAAAATTTTATAAGATCCTAACTTAATTATAATTCTATAAAGTCCTATCTCAGAAGTACATTTTCATAAAGTCCTAATCGGATAATAATGCTCATGTAAAGAGTCACTTTTACCGAATATATTATATTTCATTAACCTCGTTATCGAGATTTTATAAGTATATAAAAAATATTAAAATTTGAATTTTGTATCCAGGTGGAAATTCGAGCATTTATGAAACATTTTTTAGACAAGAAATTGGCCATTGCCATTAAAATGGTCATAAATCGTACATTAATGCCCGAAAAAACCTTTCACTTAACCAAAAAATGTTCACTTTTCCACTAGGGTAAATATTCTGCCAATTGGATCTATTATAAATATATATCATACAATATATATATACTATATATTATATAAGTAGAATTATTTAAGAGGTCAAAATATATAAGTAATTCATTTAAAAAGAAAATAAAAAAGTAAGACATTTAAAATGTACTTGACGACAGAGATGGGCCTGAATCTGCCGCAATTTTTTTTAGATTCAGTTTTGAAATTTGTGATATTTAAATAAAAAATGTTACCTTTTACTTCAATGTTATGAGATACTTTAATGTTATGGGGCTTAAAAAAATTGACTTTTATGATCGAACTTTATTGAATTGCATTTGAGATAGGACTTTATAAAATTGACTTCCGAGATAGGACTTTATAATACTGACTAAATTTTTTTTTGAGATAGGACCTTATAGAATTTTCTTTTCAGTTAGGACTTTATAGAATTATTCTTGAGTTAGGACATTTTTTAATTAATTTTTTAAATAGGACTTTATGAATAGGAGCCGTCGATTTCATTTTGGACTGAAGCTATTTAGATTGTGATATTTCAAAATCTTAAATTGTTGAGTTAAAAAAAATGTTAAAAATTAAAACAAATTCCAATTTTTCAAAAATGTTTACAAATTTTGGTATTTTTAAACTTAACAATTTAGAATTTAGAAATATCACAATTTAAATAGCTACAAACAGAGAGGTATCAGATCAAAATTGGTCCACCAGTCAAAACTGCACCTTACGGCAAAACTCAAAATGAATTTTAACAGTACAAGGGGATGGTAGTATGAAATTTGGATTCATTTTGGTCAAAATGTTTTAATTTCCATAGTTTTAACTAAATATAACTGCAATATTTAAAAAACCTCATTTATAACTATTTTTCAAGTAAAAATTCATTTTTCCAATTTTAATTGTAATAGCTGCTTAAATAATTTTAACAGTAAATGTAAACCTATGATTTTCATTGTTTTTCGTTTTAAAATATTAGGTAAAAATTTTGCATGTTATTAGAGTGCTAGAAAATTAAGGCACGCTACATACGCCTATAGTTTTCCAAGACAATGGTTCGAGAGGTCGAGATATCAGGAACTCAAGTTTAAGATCTCGCTTCTGTACAAGATTTTCCAACATTCACTCATTTCTACTTCGCTCATCGAGATCATGATTGTTACAAATTTCGAAATCGAGATTTAAACTTTGAGAAAACGAATTCAAAATGAAGATTATTTTTGATTTCATATCAAGCAACAAAACAAAACAAAATTGAAAATTTCGTTTAGTTTCGTTTTGTAATGGTCCCTGATACAAAGTCTCAAATTTGGAAACATATTTGTGAATACATTTTTTCACAGAATTAATAATTTCTAAAGAAATTGATTTTTGATGAAGTAGTTTCCATAATATCGTTCAAAACTGGAATTGAATAATATAGTACAAAATTTTTGAATTCTGACGCTTTCCAATAGTTTAAGTGCTTTTTTATTGATCTAGGCCTTCGCTGAACAAAAGATGGTGGTTTTATAGCGCATAATTTCTCATCAACAATGTCAATTAAATGTATCAAAGAAAAAGATTCATTTGCATATTTTGTACTAAACCATAAATTTATGAGTTGATTTGCTACTCCACTAAAAACAAATTTTTTTTTTATTATTTTATCGTCGCTCTTTTTATGCTCCCAAACCGGTGCTAATCAGCGACTATTTTCAAATTTAAAATTTAATTTCAATTTAATTTAGGTAAAAAAAGCTTATTTCCAGAAAAAAAATTTAAATCAGATAATCTGTAAGACTTGAAAAACAATTTTTTTCTTTCGTTACCAAACATTAAAAACACAGCTTAGAGTACAACATTATATTATTATTTTTCATTCAAGAAATATTATACCGTAATTAAACGAATCTTTACAATATAACACATTTTTTTGGTAACTTACGGATAATAAATCAAAATCACTTTCGTTGATTATCTCCGAATTGGAAAAATTTGTTTGATTTTGTAAAATTCGATTTTGTGTAGATTTTGAATAGATAGAAAAATCTGTTGTTCGTCGTATTTTACGCATTTTATTTGACATTTGACATGTTTAATATTCTCGAAGTTGCGTCAGTTTTCGAATTGTTTGTCTATGTAACTTCGTGTTGTAAAAGTCACTTAAACATTGAAAGTAGTAGCATACTTATTGTCATGGATGATGGGTGGTGGCAGCAATAAAAACACGCCTCACTACACTTCACTTTATCGTTATTTAATATAAAATAGTAAAACAATAAAAGTACAAAGCAATATAATCCATATCTCGCGGACGCGCCGAAACACAGATCAACACAGATCGGTAGCTGAGTAGGGAGTGTTAGTCCTCCGACTAACACCGTGTGTTGCAACGGTGTAATGAGTAGAGGGGGAACTAGACCTAAGGGCCGATCGCAATTCCATCACTCCCTCCCGATCGGACCTGCAATCACTTACTGTTTTCTAAAAGAAATACAAATCACACATATTAAGCATAATATATACGCATCTCTTTATCCATTCATTATCTTGAAGGTTAGTTTATTATGTAAACCAAAAGCCAACGGCTTCGTAAATATATCAGCAAGCTGTTCTTTTGACTTAACCCACATCACTTTAACAAAACCCATTTTAACACTTTCTCTTACATAATGTTCTTTAATTTCAATCATATGTAGCAACTTATTGCTACCTGTTATTTGGGTGGCTGCACTAGCCGCCTAATTGTCGCACCACAGAATCATAGGTTGAAAGTCATCAATTAGAATCAATTTGAGAGCATTTGACAACGAAATTTTATATTGACACGCCTCGCTCATTGCTATATACTCAGCTTGACAGTTAGATAATGCGATATATAATTGCTTGTGTGCCTTTCAAGACACCGCATCTCCAAACAATTTAATTACAAAATCACTAGTTCTCAACTATTTCTACAATCGGCAAAACTTGCATCTGAATAAGTCTGAATATCATCAGTATTACCAGTATATTTTAGACCCAAGGACGCACTTCCCTTTAAATACCAAAAAATCCTTTTATCATTTCCCAATCGTCCTCATTCGGATTTATTCAATGCTTACTGACAATATTTACTGCATAAGTGATATCAGGACGCGTCACATTTGCTAGATACAATAATGAACCCACGGCTTCTCTATAGGGAACATTCAGTTTGAATTCGTCACTTTTGTATTCCGATTCTGTCTCATTCTCTTCGCGATCGCGTCTCTTACGATTTGCTACCTGGTTTGTAATCATCGGAGTCCTTTGCGGATGCATCTCACCAAACCCAAATCTCTGTAACAATTTTAATATATAGATTTCTTGTGACAATGTCAACGTTTTATTCACTCTATCCCGTAAAATCTTAATTCCTAAAAAGCACTTCGGTTCTCCCAGATCAGTCATTTCAAATTCTGATTTTAATTTAGTTTTCACCTCGCTTAGTCGGACTTTATCGTTGCTAGCAATTAACATATCATCAACCAATAAAACCAAAAACAAGAATTTATTCCCCTCTCGCCAAGTAAATAAACATGGTTCGCTATCATGAGTG
Organism: Theocolax elegans; assembly: GCA_026168455.1. Classification (NCBI taxonomy): domain Eukaryota; kingdom Metazoa; phylum Arthropoda; class Insecta; order Hymenoptera; family Cerocephalidae; genus Theocolax; species Theocolax elegans. The sequence goes on along the minus strand of CM047425.1, from coordinate 31,890,646 downwards.
TGTAGACCTATTTTATTAGCAGCTTCCGTAAACCTTTCATTCCAACGTTTCGGACTGATTTTTAAACCATACAACGCTTTCTTCAATTTACAGACCTTTTCTCGCTTCTCTTTGCACGTCACATTCATGCCTTCTGGCAATTCCATGTATATCTCTTCGCTTATAGTTCCGTTCAAGAAAGCGGTTTTCACGTCCATTTGATATACGTCCAAATCATATTTATTAATGATAGCTAGAACCGATCTTATCAAGGTTAATCTCGAAACAGGTGCGTATGTTTCAACCAAATCATATTCATTTCTATCCTTGAAACCTCTTATAACAAGACTCGCTTTATATTTACACGTCCCTTCTTTTTCCATCCTTTTCTTCAAGACCCACCTAGAATCTACTATATTCGGTTTATTTTCGCCTCTCATAATTTCAGATCGTTCTACTAGTTCTCATACTTCATTTTTGTTCATTGAGTCCAATTCACTCTGAATTACAGACAACCAATTTTCTTTGTCTTTTGAACTCATCGCCTCTCTATATGATTGTGGGTCACAGTTAATTTTTGCTAGGAGTGCATGATATTTTGGATTACTTAATATTTGTTCTTTTTCTATTTCGCTTTCTGTCGCTTGTAATTTCCTCGGGCGACCTCTCTTTCTCTTTTCTACTCCCTCCTTTCTTATTATTTCCTAAGATTCTCTCGACGCATCTTCCTCATAATTCAAGAACCACTTCTCGTTGTTTACCTTTTCAAAATTATTGTCCCAGTCTTGTATTTGATTATTTGTGAATCTGTCACCAAAAACAATTTTTTCATTGAATCTCACATCTCGATTTTCATAAAATCTATTTTCATCTGGTTTGCACAAGACATAACCGGTGGTTTTGTATCCAACAAGAAAACTTGGGATTGCAATCAGTCTAAACTTAGGACCTATTTTTCTCTGAATCTTTACAAAAGCCATGCAACCGAAACGCCTAAATTGTCTTAAATTCACGGTATAATTTGGGTTGAATTTTTCAAAAGGAGACACCATCTCATTTGACTTGTGCGGAGTTCTATTGTAAGCATAAACAGCAGCACCCAAAGCCAAGTCCCACAAATTTTCAGGAAATTTAGAATCAAACATTAACGCTCTTACTTTCTTCTGAATAGTTTGATTAAATCTCTCAGCCACTTCATTGTGTTGAGGAGTATCAGGACATGCCAACTGCAGTTCAGCTCCGAGTTTTTCAAGTACTTTAATTGTATCACCTCCCGTAAATTCTGTGCCCTGATCTGATCTTAAATAACAGACTTTCGCGGCTCGTCCAAGTAAATTTCTCGAAGTTTTAACAAAGTGATCAAGACACGATCCTGTATCATTTTTAAATTTCATGGGATATGCCTGAGCTAATCGGGAATAATCATCTACAAATACGGAAATAAGCGATATCCCTTTGGGTGTGATTATGTCCGAATAAATTATTTGTAATTGAGCAGATGCTCTCATCCTCGTCTCATTTAAAGGCAATCTGTTCATTTTAGTCATTCTAAACACTTTGCATTCAAGCACGGATTTATCAAATTTCACATCACTCAATTCCTTAAAATCAGGAAATCTCTTCTGCAAATGCATCTCTCTTTTGAAAAACTGCACGAAGAACATCTAAATCTTGCTGGCTCTTATGGATTGAAAAAGATAAAAGAGAGACGTAGCGCAGATAATTCAGAATCTGGTATTTGTAATATAGTTTAATTTTTATAAATATATACAGTTTATTTTTTTTTATAATTGATATACTTCAAGAAAACTATAATTAATTGTCGCGTCCCGACGAAAATTATATTATTATTTTTCGTAAAAAGTACTGCGTGGTTTAGAATAAAAATACGGCGTAGAAGATGAACAAAATAAGGTTGATAAAGAATGATTCTAAGTAAATGCAGTAATATAAAATATAATGTATAGAACTAAGGAACAGATTATTTTACGAGTGTTTCAAATGAAACAGAGACTGATGAGTAGAGTTGAAGATATTATTCAAAGCCAATACGCATATAAGCGGGATCGCCGATAGTGAGATCGAAACGAAGGGTTACACAAGAGTTTTTTTGTACTGCACTATAAAATCAATGCTCGGAGAAGAGCCGGCAATGGGAAACATCGACTAGAAAATTCGAGCATTAGAAGGAAGTAATAAATTAAACCGTTCTTTGGGTAACGTCGCAGTAATAAAAGGGGGACAGCAAATTCTCCGAATTAACTACGAAGCGATACAGAAAATGCACGGGATTCGATAATTTTTAACTACGCACATCTAATGGTCCAATCGGGTGCAAGCACAGAAAAATCGAGAACTACTTACACAATTTCCATATAAGGCAAAGTGTAAGACAAGGCGAAGCGTAAGACAAGGACAGATGCATAGGATTTTAGGGTATATAAAGAGGACCCAGAAGAGACACAGGCACTCCTAATTTTTCATCTAAAGCTTTCGCAAGGCGAAGCTCTGCTGGCCAACTCTTTGATTTTTATCAGGACATTATCCGGCCATCTGACACCGCTACCCACGTTCAAGGCGGACCTTCGTTCTTCACCGAATACACACACACACACATATATATATATATATATATATATATATACATATATATATCTATATATTTGGGTACTTAAGGTATATTCTTTTCGGCTATCTATACGCTTGTATTATTCGTAAAGGCAAACCTGATATTTTATGTTATTTCGATTGCTGAACCAACCGTTTTTTTTAAACAATTATTATTATATATTACAATTTATTTATATTAATTATTCGTTACATTGCATTTGATTTGAAATATTCACGGTTTGAATTGTTATTTATTAACTAAAATTCATGTTTTAAACGACAACAATTTTTTTATTTTATCTGCATTTATTTATAATGATTCTTATTTCAATTATTGATTGTTAATGTTTATAATAAAAAACCTTGTGTATCTTTTATTCTATAATGTGTTAATGTGTTCGCCGTACACTTGTTTATCCAATCAAAATTAATCGTTATTCGACTTAAATAATTTTATACAATTGTTAATAAAATAGTGTAATTTTATGTGTTTTTGCTCATTAAAAAGCTGTAATAATTTAGTCACACTTGTTCATTTAAGGGAAAACAGCATATTATATTTAAATAAATAATGCATGATTAATACGAAATAAAACATATATTATATTATTTATCCCTCATTATATTCTGCATCTCTACTCTCAAAATAACTTCGCTCGCTACTCCCGGAGACGTAAGGCTAGTCCTAGTCAAACAAGAGCGAAAGGAACGCGAATGGTTTATTAACCATTTGCCTTCTTGTAATATTTTTTATAGTAGTTGGTGCAAGTCTGGACGTGACATAATTAAACTAAATTATTCAATAGAATTTATATTGTTTTTAATAATTAATTGCCTTTTTTAATTAAAGTAATGATCATTTTAATCATTTTTCATCTTTCTCGTGGTTGTTGATCGTTTTAATTTCAATGTTTTAAATTTTGATTATTTTATTAACGTGTAGAATACGTGAAGAGAAGAAAGTTAGATGTTAAAAATGTAGGAGATATTGAAATACAAAAAAAAAAGGTGGAAAGAAAGTGACACATAAAAAAAGAGGAAAACATTCGGTTTTATGGAACAAAGAATACGAGAAGAATAATAACAAGAAAAAAAAAAGCTTGAATATAATAAAAGTTGGAAAGAATAACAGAAATATTGGGGAATACGAATTTATGCAGAAAGGAACTTGCTCGACACAAAATTTTGATAAAAGTGATAGAAAGGTAGTAGAAAAAAATAGAAATTATAATGAAGAGATGCAACAAGAGGTACACTATAATCAGATGAAGAAGAATATGAAAAAGATATGAATCAAACAATAGATGAAAGAGATACAGATCATAAAGCAAATATGAATGAAGTAATAGATGAAAGAAATATAGATCAAGCAGTAGATGAAGGAGACATGGATCAACTAATAAGTGAAGAACAAAACGTAGATCAGAGAACAGATCCACTAAGAGAGCAAAAATCCTATGAAGAAGAAAGAGAAAGAAATCAAGGAACTGCATTAATTGTCAAAGTTTACAATAAAAAACCTTGTGTATCTTTTATTCTATAATGTGTTAATGTGTTCGCCGTACACTTGTTTATCCAATCAAAATTAATCGTTATTCGACTTAAATAATTTTATACAATTGTTAATAAAATAGTGTAATTTTATGTGTTTTTGCTCATTAAAAAGCTGTAATAATTTAGTCACACTTGTTCATTTAAGGGAAAACAGCATATTATATTTAAATAAATAATGCATGATTAATACGAAATAAAACATATATTATATTATTTATCCCTCATTATATTCTGCATCTCTACTCTCAAAATAACTTCGCTCGCTACTCCCGGAGACGTAAGGCTAGTCCTAGTCAAACAAGAGCGAAAGGAACGCGAATGGTTTATTAACCATTTGCCTTCTTGTAATATTTTTTATAGTAGTTGGTGCAAGTCTGGACGTGACATAATTAAACTAAATTATTCAATAGAATTTATATTGTTTTGAATATTTAATTGCCTTTTTTTAATTAAAATGATGATTATTTTAATCATTTTTCATCTTTCTCATGGTTGTTAATCATTTGAATTTTAATGTTTTAAATTTTGATTATTTTATTAACGTATAGAATACGTGAAGAGAAGAAAATTAGATGTTGAAAATGTAGGAGATATTGAAATACAAAAAAAAAAGGTGGAAAGAAAGTGACACATAAAAAAAGAGAAAAACATTCGGTTTTATGGAACAAAGAAAACGAGAGGAATAATAACAAGAAAAGAAAAAGCTTGAATATAATAAGAGTTGGAAAGAATAACAGAAATATTGGGGGATACGAATTTATGCAGAAAGGAACTTGCTCGACACAAGATTTTGATAAAAGTGATAGAAAGGTAGTAGAAAAAAATAGAAATTACAATGAAGAGATGCAACAAGAGGTACACTATAAATCAGATGAAGAAGAATATGAAAAAGATATGAATCAAACAATAGATGAAAGAGATACAGATCAAGAAGTACATGAAGCAAATATGAATGAAGTAATAGATGAAAGAGATATAGATCAAGCAGTAGATGAAGGAGACATGGATCAACCAATAAGTGAAGAACAAAACGTAGATCAGAGAACAGAACCACTGAGAGAGCAAAAATCCTATGAAGAAGAAAGAGAAAGAAATCAAGGAACTGCATTAATTGTCAAAGTTTACAAATGAGTAACAACCATTTCAAGTATATTATAAATTTATATCTATAATAAATGTCTTAGTACTAAAAATATTTTAATACTTAATCTATAGCAATGGATAAGGCTATATATACACTTCTGGATGTTGTCAAAAACCTAAAAACGCAATGCAAACACGGTGGCAAACTTGACGTACGTACTATTATAGACTACAAGCGGACAATTATTACTACGTAAATTCTGATAATTAATGTTACTTGCAATTTTTTAGCGAAACAGTCATGCCTTATTACTATTACCCGGTTATAAGAAAAGAAAAGGAGCCGTTGAAATTAAGCCAGAGTCGGGATTATACGTAGATTATTTAAATCTTGCAGATGCCAAACGCTTTACAAAGAGACCAGCAGAAATGGCTCGACGCTTAATGCTGTTCTTAGTAGGTGCAGATAATTTAAAAAATATGGTTCCTTTGGGTAACAAAAATCGCGCCGGAATACCAGAAGATATTAGAACAATGGTCTTCTGTAATAATTATACACGTTTCAATGATCAACGACGTTTTCTATTTAAAACGTAAACTTTCTAAAATAAAGTAATGATATTATAACTTAGGAACTTTTAAACAAACTTTAAATTTTAAAAAACTTAACGATTTAAATTTAACTAATAATAGTTAATCTCTTTCTTCATGATTATTGTTTGCAGCATCCAATTCATAATCTGGTATCTCGTCAAGTATGTTACTGCGAATATTTTCTAATGTATCATTTGCTATTTTCCTTGCTGCGGTTATAGAGTTGTGATAATAAGTTGCACATTTATCCATTTCTATATCAATTTGTGCTTGTGTAAAGCCTTTTGCTACCTGGTATTTGTAGAACTAGTCTTCAACTATACATCGTTTAGTAGGCGTTAGCAGTTTTTTGTGAAGATCAGAAGATTTTTTTTTTTACCAGTACGTCGTTTAGCTAGTTCTTCTGTACCATAAATTCCAGTGTTGAGGATAGTAAAAAAAGTTTGACATTTTCTTGTCTTTAAAGCATCTTTATAGGCATTGGCATTGCATTTAACACCTTTATTTAGAACGACAAGATCTTGTGCAGGCTCTGTAGCATCATTTAATGATTCTGTGGGATTGACTATAAAAGATGGTGCGGTTGTTATTTCAAAAACTGAATCATAAAATTTTTTACGTTATTTGTCATCTACAATTTAATAAAAAATTTAATAATAACGTACACTTAACATCTGAAAATGTATGGTATTAAATTTTTAACTATCAGTTAGCATTAAATTTAAAGAAAATTACCTGACATCGGTGCGCTGCTAGATTGTTTCATTAGGTACGGTGATTCTACAACAGACTTTGGTATCATCTCCTTCAATTTTTTGTTTTCCAAAATTGTCTTCTCACATTTGTTCTTAAAATATTCCATCTGCAATTTATATGAGTTGTTTAGATGCTTCATCTGATGTTGAAGTCTACGAGAAAATTCATTTAATATTTAATTTTGCAATTATTTGGTAAGATAGCATAATAAATTGTAACAATTATTACATTGGTTGTGTTCGTTATCTTCGAACTTTTTTGTGGAGGTAGTGCAGAATCATCCAAAATCTGCAATAAAAAAAATGTCACTATACAAAATGTAAATAATTTATAATAATTATTTATGCATTTAGGAAGTAAAATAGGCGTTTATTCCTGGGAGAGGCTTTAGCGATATTTTTAAATCCTGAATTGTTCGGTTAAAAAAATGTCAAAAATTTAAAAAAATTTTTAATTATTGAAAATTTTGACATTTTTTTAACCGTCAGTTCAGAACAGTTCAGGGTTCAAAAATATCACAATTTAAATAGCTTCAGTCCGAATGACAAAAAGAGAATAATTAGATCAAAATTAGAAGATGTTAAAAAGAAATTTGATTTTTTTAGGACAAAATTTTTCAGTTTGGATAACTATTACAACTGTAAGTATATGTAACTTGAATAACAAAAAGCTATTTATTTATAAAAATTTTTGTACCCAAAATTCATTATACTAATTTTAAGTGTAATACCTCCTAATGAAAAAATTAGTTTAAGGCGAATAGAGTGGGTCTGCTTATAATATCTAAGTAGAATAAAATGAATCTGCAGGGAAAAAAGTGAGTCATACGAGGAGTAAATTAATCAAGATAATAAAATGTAGTCCCTTCATACATATCAATAAAGTGAATTTTATAGATTATAAGAGTGAAAAATTTATTAAACTTATTAAAAAAAATTCTGATGCAAGAGAGCTTGTAATGCACCAAGATATTATTAATAAAGCAGAAATATTAATTTTCAACTTCCTTGATCGTTTCTAATCCAGTTAAGGATTACGTCTTCATCTATGTCTGAATAATTATTGTGATATTGATCAGACTGATTAGTTTCAGCCTCGTATTGAGTAATGAAGTTATCTGCAAGTTCATCCGTTGTTTTTTTCAACGCTGCTTTAATATTCTACAAAATATATCTTTTTTTGTAATTATGATGATTGATTAAAGCGATTAAAGTTTTTAAATTTATCTTTGTATGTGTTGTCAATATTTGTTGTTGATTTTGTCTAAAATAGTAAAATATAAAAATAGTATAAAAATATAAGTCTTTGCCCAAGAGTATCTTTCTGCTTTTCTTTGCTTTTTTGATCTCTTTCTGTTGACCACTGACATTATTTGATTGGATTTCTTCATAAGAAGTGTCAGGATCATGTAGCGTACTAATTTTTGGTATGTGAAAACGTCTTTTTTTGTTTGAACGTAAGATTCAACCAAATCATACTTTGCTAAAAAAGATTATTATTCAGTTTATTATTAATTAGTTATTTATTTTTTTATTAGATAAGTATAAATTACCCTACTGAAAATAATTACGTGAGTAATCGCGTGAGTACTCGTGTGATAGCTCGTGCGAGTACATGTATGAAAAGTCGTATGAGATTATCGACGATTTTCTCACTGAACTCCTCACACGAGTTCTCACGCAAGTACTCACGTGAGATAAAGGAAAAGTTGTTAGAAAAAAAGGATAGTAATGAATGCATTATTTCATTCAAAAGTTTATTTAAATAATTTATTCATAGCAAATTGTAGTATTACATATAATTAGGAATGTATATAGTGTAAATAAAAGTAACAAAAGTTAATAAATGTCAAAATTTTTATAATTTTTTATTTATTAAATAATAAATACAAAAACATATTTAAATATATTTTTAATGCACCTCTTAATCACAGTAACTCGCAAAATAAAATTTTTTCTTAATTATTTATTAAATTTTTATAACTTTATTAATTTTTAATCTTTAATTTTTTTCAGGCCCTATGCACGTAAGAAGGAATAAGAAGGAATAAGGAGGAACAGCAAGAAATAACATGGGTTTGTATATCTGTAGCTGCGAGGAATAACGAGCGTATTCCTTTTATTCCTTCTTACGGGCATAGGGCCTTAATCTTCAACAGTTTTTAATCTTTAATAATTTTTAATTATTAAACATAATTGTATCTTTGTACTCGTCGAGCATTTTGCCTTTACGGACAATTGGGGGTGTCTTAGCTAATCTCTCGTTTTTTCTGAGATCGCGAATAAGGTATCTTAAAACATATGTGACGTTCATCAAACATCGTACACGTTCCTCATTATTTAAACTGTGGTTTCGCTTTAAAAAATCATAGTATCCCTACTAGCACACAACATTGTGGCAACGTTACAACGTTGTTATAAAAGTTGTTGAAACGTAGAAGCAACGTTGCTACAATGTGGGATATGTCCGCTAAGATTTATGTAAGTTGCCGCGATATGTGGAAATAACGTTGTGACAACGTTTGAGCAACGTTGCAAATGCCGTTTAAAAATGTATTACATATAAAAATTTAAAATATGTCCTGGGCAAGCTAAAAAATACATTTTGAAATGCACAAAATTTTAATTAATAAAAGAAAAATAAAAAAAAATATTTCCCATCCGCGGGAATTGAACCTCGGATCTTCAGCTTTCAAGGCTTGCTCTCTACCAACTGAGCTATTTTGTTGTTCCTGTCATTAAATTAACTTTAGGTTATTAATTTCGGAGCATATTTTGATAGTAGTTTATAACCAAAAGTTAATTTAATGACGGAAACAACAGAATAACTCAGAGATTATCTAGTATATTTGCTGAGGATGTTCTTGGTGATGAATTAATATCCACTGAATTATGTGCATTTTGTCTGTATTTTCTCGCAGTTGTTAATGGTGATACATTCGCAATTTCCTGAAATATTCAAAAATATGAAGTTATACAATATAAATACATTTTAATCGTAAATGTTCGTTTAAAAAATTTGTAATGAAAAAATTAACAAATTAATATTAACAATAAAGCTTGTGTTTTAACCTTTTTTAAATAAATCAATAATATAGGTAATATATTGAATCTAAACAAATTTGAAGGATGATATAATAGGAATGTACGTTTATAAATGACAAAAATGACGAAAGTTATGTAAGTATATCTGAGTATAGTTTACATAATGAAATGTTTATTTTCAATTATTTTGAAAGTAAATAATTAATTTATCAATGTTAAGAATTATTAACAATACCTTATTTTAAATAAAACTTTTAGTAAGTTTAAAAATAAAAGTAAATGGATTACTTACTAAGTTTTCTTTTAATGTTAGCGGAGTTTGTCTTTTTTTGGATGCATTACAAGTCACTTTAGTCACAACATCCTTAGAAAGGCTAATATTATTTTCAACATGTATGTTACTAGAAATATCATTATTATCATCTGAATCTGAGAAGGAAGGTGGCACATACGATATATTTAATTTTTTTAGAATCAAACTATTTTTCAATGCAAGAGAGTTTTGCTTATTTTGATAAGTGCTTCTTTTCTTCTAAAAAATATTTATTTATGTATATATATTAAGATTTAATGTAGTGCAAAAATATATAAAGACTTACCATCGCAGTTGGATCATTCATTTGGTTATCACATTCTGATTCACTACTAGTAGTTGTTGTTAATTGATACTTTTTATTTGGGAATCTTTTTCGTTTGCGATGAGACTCATTATTATTTTGAAGATTTATGTCTTCAACTGACTCTGTAAAAATAATATAGTACAAATGTAATTGTGTAGATACAAATATAAGATAAACTGAATATTTGATAGTTACAAGACTATTGTCGCGTCCCGACGAAAATTATATTATTATTTTTCGTACAAAAGTACTGCGTAGTTTAGAATAAAATTACGGCGTAGAAGAAAAACGAAATAAGGTTGATAAAGAATGGTTCTGAGAAAGTGCAGTAATATAAAATATAATTTATAGAGCTAAGGGACAGATTAGTTTACGAGTGTTTCAAACGAAATAGAGGCTGATAAGTAGAGTTAAAGATATTATTCGAAGCCAATACGCATATAAGCGGGATCGCCGATAGTAAGATCGAAACGAAGGGTTGCGCAAGAGTTTTTTTGTACTGCACTATAAAATCAATGCTCGGAGAAGAACCGGCAATGGGAAACATCGACTAGAAAATTCAAGCATTAGAAGGAAGTAATAAATTAAGCCGTTCTTTGGATAACGTCGCAGTAATAAAAGGGGGACAGAAAATTCTCCGAATCAACAACGAAGCGATACAGAAAATGCATGGGATTCGATAATTTTTAATTGCGCACATCTAACGGTCCAATCGGGTGCAAGCACAGAAAAATCGAGAACTACTTACACAATCTCCACATAAGGCAAAGTGTAAGACAAGGCGAAGCGTAAGACAAGGACAGATGCATAGGAATTTAGGGTATATAAAGAGGACCCAGAAGAGACACAGGCACTCCTAATTTTTCATCTAAAGCTTTCGCAAGGCGAAGCTCTGCTGCTCAACTCTTTGATTTTTATCCGAGGGCGTGGCTCTGCTACTTGAACTTTAAAGTAATACGCATTAAAAATCACGAGAGGAATCGAGACGTATCATTGACATCTACAAGCCATAGTCGAGGAACTACGACTTCGACATCTGGAAATCGTCGAGCTCCAACAGCATACACATCTAACGTCGACGCCCGCAGGTCTAGCAGGACATTATCCGGCAATCTGACACCGCTACCCACGTTCAAGGCGGACCTTCGTTCCTCACCGAATATACACATATATATATATATATATACATATATATATCTATATATTTGGGTACTTAAGGTATATTCTTTTCGGCTATCTATACGCTTGTATTATTCGTAAAGGCAAACCTGATATTTTATGTTATTTCGATTGCTGAACCAACCGTTTTCTTTTAAAACAATTATTATTATATATTACAATTTATTTATAATAATTATTCGTTGCATTGCATTTAATTTGCAATATTCGCGGTTTGAAATACACTTGAATAACAATAATTCATGTTTAAAACGACAACAATTTTTAATTAAATCTGCATTTATTTATAATGATTCTTATTTCGATTATTTATTATTAATGTTTATAATAAAATAACCTTGCGAATATTTTATTCTATAATGTGTTAATGTGTTCGCCGCACACTTGTTTATTTAATCAAAATTTAGATCTTTATTTGACTTAAATAAATTTATGCAATTGTAAATAAAATACTGTGAATTTATGTATTTTTGCCCATTAAAAAGCTGTAATAATTTAGTTGCACGTGTTCATTTAAAGAAAAACAGCATATTATATTTTAATAAATAATGCATGATTAATACGAAATAAAACATATATTATTTTATTTATCCCGCATTATATCCTGCATCTCTACTCTCAAAATAACTTCGCTCGCTACTCCCGGAGACGTAAGGCTAGTCCTAATCAAACAAGAGCGAAAGGAACGCGAATGGTTTATTAACCATTTGCCTTCTTGTAATATTTTTTATGGTAATTGGTGCAAGTCTGCACGTGACACTATATATATATATATTTATATGTATGTGTGTGTATGTGTGTTTGTGTGTATTACATATTATTACTTCCTAAACGAAAAATGTACCCTGAATACATGTCAGAAGAGTGATCATGATTTTTACTACATAGTTCTCCTAACCTCCCGCAATGATACCATTTGATCAAATACTTATGATTTTCTATAAAATCTGTATGATGCAGTGGATTGATGCAGTCTACACTGCCACGATCAAACTTAATTCGGTTTATTGCAACTATTTTTCTTACTTTATCTGTACTAAAAACTACTTCAGCAAATTGTAAATTATTGAATCTCTGTTTTTCTTGAATCGATGTTGATATTGATTTTCTTTCATTGTTTATCATTATGAATATTACTGCAATAAAAATACATATTGTAAAAATTTTTTTTTTAATTATGGATCAATAAAATTATTCTGAAAAATTACTCAAAGAAATTAATTTATATCGGAGGTTATTAAACTAGATCACAAGGTATAATCTTTTAACTGTTTTTCTACGTTAAAAGGAAATTCTCAGTTTTATACTTACCCAATTTTTATTATGTAGCGTTATTCTCGTTCAAATATTTTCATTCAATATACTGCGAGAAAATACAGACAAAATGCACATAATTCAGTGGATATTAATTCATTACCAAGAACATCCTCAGCAAATATACTAGATAATCTCTTCGAAAATGATGAACATCTTCAACAAAATCAAGAAGAGTCATCGGAATATAGTGGAACTCCATCACATACACCATGTAGAGAAGATGTTCAAAATATACCATGTAGAGATGTACAGAATACACCCCCCAATCAAAATAGACCAATTAGAGGAGATGTGGAGAATACACCTCCTAACCAAAATATACCACTGCGTAGAGAAGATGTGCAGAATACACCTCCTAACCAAAATATACCACTGCGTAGAGGAGATGTACAGAACACTCCTCCTAATCAAAATATACCACGTGTAAGTTAAAAATAATATAAATTATAAATTATATTTAATAATTAATTTAAATTATATTTACAATGAAATCTATTTGAACTTAAATGTTTATCACTAATTGCAAATGTATATTTTTTTAATTTCAGATCCAAAGCGTAAGCGATTACCTGAATTCATCATTTACTGTGTAAATTATTATAAAACTACAACCAATAAGATTATATTAGAAGAAAAAAAAAGAGATATACAATTAACAGTAACAAGCAGGTTCATAAATTTTTATTTCCATACAAAACATTGTACAATTTTATTTAACAATACTAATAACTTATTAAATTTCATGTAATTTATTTTATTGAATTAACTTTTATTATCTAATAGATTTACCTAGGCGCATGAATAACGTTGGATCCTGTCAAGTGGTACTTAATGCAAATAAAAAAACCGTCACTTTTTTTAATCGAATTAGCTCTAGTTATTTGGACACCTGATGTTTTATCAAACAGAGCTTTAGATTTAACTCGAGCGGTGATCATTATACCTTATCGGTCTCCAGTGCAACTAATTGAACACAACCTACTACGTTTGCTTATAAGTAATTATTAATTATAAATTTATTATGATACTTTGTAATAATTAAAAGAGAAAATATTTAATAGTTTAATATTTGTTTTAGGTCTATACTATGCTTTTTTAAAGCGAAACCACAGTTTAAATAATGAGGAACGTGTACGATGTTTGATGAACGTCACATATGTTTTAAGATACCTTATTCGCGATCACCCCCAACTGTCGGTAATAGACAAAATGCTCGACGAGTACAAAGATACAATTATGTTTAATAATTAAAAATTATTAAAGATTAAAAACTGTTGAAGCTTAAGGGCCTATGTCCGTAAGAAGGAATAAGAAGGAATAAGGTGGAACAGCTAGAAATAACATTGGTTTGTATATCTGTAGCTACGAGGAATAAAAGGAATAAGCTCGTTATTCCTCGCAGCTACAGATATACAAACCCATGTTATTTCTTGCTGTTCCTCCTTATTCCTTCTTATTCCTTCTTACGTGCATAGGGCCTGAAAAAAATTAAAGATTAAAAATTATTAAAGTTATAAAAATTTAATAAATAATTAAGCAAAAATTTTATTTTGCGAGTTACTGTGATTAAGAGGTGCGTTAAAAATATATTTAAATATGTTTTTGTATTTATTATTTAATAAATAAAAAATTATAAAAATTTTGACATTTATTAACTTTTGTTACTTTTATTTACACTATATACATTCCTAATTATATGTAATACTACAATTTGCTATGAATAAATTATTTAAATAAACTTTTGAATGAAATAATGCATTCATTACTATCCTTTTTTTCTAACAACTTTTCCTTTATCTCACGTGAGTACTTGCGTGAGAACTCGTGTGAGGAGTTCAGTGAGAAAATCGTCGATAATCTCATACGACTTTTCATACAAGTACTCGCACGAGCTTTCACACGAGTACTCACGCGATTACTCACGTAATTATTTTCAGTAGGGTACAATTGCACAATGTACCTACCTGCAGCATATAGAACATAACAAGATGATGTTTCTGTAATACCAGGCTGTATCTTGATCTTGAATAATTTATCTTTATAACAATCAGGATTTTTGAATACCTTAAATAATCGAATTTTTTAATCTCGGAAGCAATTACTATTCTTTTTTCACATTCACCTGGTCGTCTGTTTTTATCAACAATGTAAATATAAACATGATGTTGGTTTCGTAATGTGTCGTCATCGTTACTCATAATGCCGGTTTTATAACGTCAATATTCGCATAAATCACCTCAATATTATTTATATGTAAATTGCAATTAACCGGTAACCTTTATTTCGAGGTTATTACAAGAACAAGACGAAGACTTAACGTTTGAATATAGGTACACACATACATAAAAAAAGATATACAGCACGCCTTGTAGAAAGAGCCAATCAGAGTAAAGCGGCCCAAAGTCTCTACAATTACATTTTATTTCGGAAGTTTCCGAAATGTAATGCGATTTGTGCAGTACATAAACAATTATTTAAAAAAATACATCTTTAATTTTTTTATATCCTTTGTCTAAAAGAAAATTAAGTTCTACTTCTATTTTATATCGACTAATTGAACATTAATATGACATAAGATTCCGTTGTATTTAGCTCAAGTACAGGTGTGTTTCGAAAAGTCGACAATCTGGATCATGTTAATCGGCAATACACACTACACAGTCTGCTCTCTGCAGTCTGCACAGGTGTATTATACGTGTAATATACGTGCAATACATGTGTGATTAATAATTAGGCATAATAAGCAGACGAAACTGGACGGGAGCAGCTCCGAATCAATGGGTTAAATTAAATGGATAAATAACTAGTAGCAACATAAATGTAGCATATTGCTGAGCGAGTTACAAGAAAATGATCGGTATATTCTAATTTTATGCAATCTCATTAATTAATTTATAAACAAATATGATTTAATATAAAAAATTTATGCGCGCGTGTGTGTGTGAGTAATAAAAAATCAATCATTTCAAGACTTACTAGGAGAAGCTAAGGTATTCGGATCACGAATCAAACAAGATTAAAAAAATGTGTTTTATAAAATAAAAATATAAAGATATTTAAAATTTAAAGATATTCGAAGTTAAAAACAGTCTGGTAAGTTGTAAATTATTATTTTTTTTTAAATCAATTATAATTTAAGTCAATTTAATAAATATATTTATATATATACGTGAAATAGTAGGTTAGATTTTGGTTTTCTTTATTTATTTACTTTTTAAGTCATAATTTTTATACATCTTTGTGCTCATTTTAAACAACAAATGTAAAAGCAAATTTGTTTAAACTTGTATTTATACATAAATTATTTACAATTGTATAATCGTGTACAATTCTATAATGCTCACAATATTATAATATTATTCTTTGTACTAGCTTAATGGATAATAAATCTTACAATTTACATTAAATTTGAAAATTCGTGAATTTATTGCTCGTTTATATTATACGTTATATGATAAATGAATTTATTGATCTCCACATGCCAAAGAAATATTCCTCACATCTCAAGTAAGGCGGACTGTATTAATACCAGCCACTATAGAAACCTCACAGGATGAGTGTTTGAAAAAAGACTAAGACAAAGTAAGTCAAAAAAAATATATAAAATTTAATTGATTGTAATATAAAATTAATAAAATTTTAAAAAGACGGAAAAAAATAAGAAAAGAAAAGAAAATTTATTGTATTTCGCCCTGAGTATGCCTGGTGGGCTCATCAGTAGAGTCCAGGCATCTCGTCTCTAGATACAGATGAAAGATATACAAATTTTTGAAAATCAGCTCTATCCCGACGAGGAAGACATGAGGTATATATGCCCTACCGATAGCAAACTTTATTAAGTGCCACATATTAACAGGTAGCCCCCTAACGCACTTACATAGAACTAATGTCTTAATCGTCAGAATATTGTCACATAAGGCATTTTTGTGATCTAATGCCGTATAATTTGAAAATTCGTGAATTTATTACTTGTTTATATTATAAGTTATATGATAGAGCTGATTTTCAAAAATTTGTATATCTTTCATCTGTATCTAGAGACGAGATGCCTACATACTGTGAACATCCGACAGTAGCAATTGCAGGAGTGAGAAAGTATCCTATGATAACACCGCCTCCAATTCTTCACTTCGACCTTGTCAATGGCATGGTTGTCGATTATATGCATGCATGTCTTTTAGGTGTTACAGAATTGTACACCACAATTATTTTAACGAACGATAAAGAGGAATATTACGTAGGCTCTCCGACTAAGTTACATATTATCGATCAGCGTTTGTTAGCTATAAGGCCTCCCAATTGCATCGCGAAAGTTCAAGAAGTATTAAGGAAATAGCCAATTGGACCTCTTCAGAATGGTTAGCATGGTTGATCTTTTATTCTTTAATTTGTTTAAATGCTATTCTGCCAAACAAATACTACAATAACCTATCTATGTTTGTTTGTGCTATGAATATTCTTTTAGAAGATTCAATAATGCCTGAAATGTTAGATCAAGCTAAAAAATTATTAATTCGTTTTGTTGTTCATTTTGTAATGTTGTACGGCACGAAATATATGCACTACAATGTGCATTTACTGATACATCTTGCAGATTCCGTAAAGAATTGGGGTCCATTATATTCTGTAAATACTTTTCCCTTTGAAAATGAAAACAATTTATTACTACAAATGAAAAAGTGTAATTACCGAATTTCCCAACAAATAATTTCGAGACTTTTAGATTAGCAACAATTACCCCTTTTACTTCAAAACAGCGAATTTATTTCTGACAAAATTCGATTATATTGTAATAATTTAGACAAAAGTAAACTTAAAAATATATGTAGAGTTGATGACTGTATTTTAATCGGATCTGGCAAATTACACACACTTTCAGAGCGAGAATTACAATGCCTTGAAAATATTATTGATGTACACGAAATAACAGAATGTAGGTTATATGAAAAATTTATTTATAATCGAATTTGTTATACGATTAATAAACATCAGCGTACACAGCGAAATAATAACTCTATTATTCAACTCGTAGATAGGTTTGGAATAATTACAAAAATATTCAAAATTAAGTGCTCCGATACGTCAAAAGTATTCATTTATTTTAACTGTATTAGTGTGTGACAATGTGCTTTGCACATGTCAAATGACAGCTACCGAACCCTTGGCGAACACCTACCTACCTGTACAAGCTATACGAGTCCCTGGCTACACCTACCTACCCATATACCTTTCCCTAGCTACCTACCCGCACATCAGCTAAATCCTACCTACCCTCACATACTAAAACCCCTTTCCTAAGCACGGCACACAAACCGTAAGGTGGCCCTGGTGATGAGGACCTTGGGCGAGCTCAGAGAATATCAGATGGGCTTCTCCGGGTCTGACACTGCAGGCAGGATTCTAAGGGAGGCAATGACCAGGAAGCCTCCAGGACCGTCCGTAGCCTCACAGGACAGCAGTCAACGCGATGAGGCAGTATTCAGGCAGGAAGCAGGAGAACCTCCAACGCCAACCAAAATACAGCTGTAAATAAGTTACTTAATGAGAGCAAATACGCATTAAGAGGGTAAGGAACAAGGAAGAGGATACACAGCAATAGGCAGAAGACAAAGATAAAGGAAATACATGTACAGCTGTATATAATCACTACAGCTGTACAAGGAACAGCATAGGACAAATTGAGGTTAAGTTGCTGTACACAAACAACGTGTACAGCCGACCTCTTGGATAAGCACGTATATAAATACGCATACTTGCGTCAACTTCACGACCAAGTATTTACCTGGAGCCGTAGACGGAGCGGCTATCAATCTCCGTCAAGTTGACGTCGTCGAGGAGAGAGGGGCGAGTCGACCCCAAGCAGTAATGCGGCGGCGGGTGAGTTCGTACCTGAAACTCACACCGTACGACTTAGTGGAAAACGCAAGAAGGAACGAGGTACTAATCACCTAGTATGAAGTATACAGCATCCCCGAGACTTGAACTACACCAGGTCAACACGCCCGTACAGCATGGTCACCGCTACAGCCTGAACACCGCGGTACTCGATTCGCTCGCGCGATGCGAGATCGAGGTGCCGTGCGCGAGTACGTACTGCGCAGGCGCGCGGTACGAACGCGGCTCTCGAGCACGCCGAGAGCACTAGCAGAGCTCTACGGTCCGCCGTTCTGAACGGATCAAGTTTTCATATCGAGAAGCCAAATCTGGTCCTGTGCCTCGAGTATCGGAAAGATAACGAGAGTGTGTGTGTGTGTGAGAGAGAGAGAGAGATTAACAGCTCCCGACCAAGCGTCCCGGATGCAAATTACGCGAGTTATCTGATTAGTTGTCGCGTAATAACGCGACTGGCGCTCACCTCTTAGTTATTATATTTTTCGTTATAATAAATATCTATTTTATTAATGTTGAATTGCTGACCCTTATTGACCTGCACGCTGATCCCCAGTGCAGCATTACAAGTGTTAATAATTTTTTTATAAATGAAATTGAAGTTCCTCACTTTAAAATTGATAATACTGAAAACCAAATTAATGCTGACGTTGTAGAATGTACAAAATTGACTAGGCCTTGTTTATTATTAAAATTGCGTAAACAATTCTTTGTAATTACTATAGTCAAAGGTATTTTAGGAAAGGACGCTAATTAAATGATAGGTTACCAAAAAAAAATGTACGTATAAGGCTGTTTTTTAAAGGATATTATTAGTAGGAGGTCTATAATTTTCTGACTTTTTTCTTTTGACGAGCTTTAAACCATACGAGAAACCATATTTTTTGACGAGAGTTCTACAAAATTTAAGTTTATAGTTATAATTTATAAAATTTATTCTAAATTTTTATTTATTATAACTTTAGCCCAAATACATGGATTGAAGCTATTTCTTTTAATGTATGTGTGTACTTTTTTTTTTTTTTTTATTTATTAACTCCAGACATTACAATATTTTACAATAAAAAATGTATCCTATAGAGGTGCACACTGCACCTGTACATAGGAGCCGGAGAACTTAACACTATATCCTAATACTAAATTAACCTAATACTATATTTAAATAAGAGTTTTGCAACTTAATCAATATAACTAGTATACTGTTTAGTGCATCACTCTTTTACATTTTTTTTTAAACACTTTAAATTTAAATGCTCATATTATTGTTTAATATTATTACTTGTTTCAACATTTTTTCCTTATTTTTCACCAAAATCTTATTAACATGGCTCACGGCACACAAACCGTAAGGTGGCCCTGGTGATGAGGACCTTGGGCGAGCTCAGAGAATATCAGATGGGCTTCTCCGGGTCTGACACTGCAGGCAGGATTCTAAGGGAGGCAATGACCAGGAAGCCTCCAGGACCGTCCGTAGCCTCACAGGACAGCAGTCAACGCGATGAGGCAGTATTCAGGCAGGAAGCAGGAGAACCTCCAACGCCAACCAAAATACAGCTGTAAATAAGTTACTTAATGAGAGCAAATACGCATTAAGAGGGTAAGGAACAAGGAAGAGGATACACAGCAATAGGCAGAAGACAAAGATAAAGGAAATACATGTACAGCTGTATATAATCACTACAGCTGTACAAGGAACAGCATAGGACAAATTGAGGTTAAGTTGCTGTACACAAACAACGTGTACAGCCGACCTCTTGGATAAGCACGTATATAAATACGCATACTTGCGTCAACTTCACGACCAAGTATTTACCTGGAGCCGTAGACGGAGCGGCTATCAATCTCCGTCAAGTTGACGTCGTCGAGGAGAGAGGGGCGAGTCGACCCCAAGCAGTAATGCGGCGGCGGGTGAGTTCGTACCTGAAACTCACACCGTACGACTTAGTGGAAAACGCAAGAAGGAACGAGGTACTAATCACCTAGTATGAAGTATACAGCATCCCCGAGACTTGAACTACACCAGGTCAACACGCCCGTACAGCATGGTCACCGCTACAGCCTGAACACCGCGGTACTCTCGATTCGCTCGCGCGATGCGAGATCGATGTGCCGTGCGCGAGTACGTACTGCGCAGGCGCGCGGTACGAACGCGGCTCTCGAGCACGCCGAGAGCACTAGCAGAGCTCTACGGTCCGCCGTCTGAACGGATCAAGTTTTCATATCGAGAAGCCAAATCTGGTCCTGTGCCTCGAGTATCGGAAAGATAACGAGAGTGTGTGTGTGTGTGAGAGAGAGAGGAGAGATTAACAGCTCCCGACCAAGCGTCCCGGATGCAAATTACGCGAGTTATCTGATTAGTTGTCGCGTAATAACGCGACTGGCGCTCACCTCTTAGTTATTATATTTTTCGTTATAATAAATATCTATTTTATTAATGTTGAATTGCTGACCCTTATTGACCTGCACGCTGATCCCCAGTGCAGCATTACAAGTGTTAATAATTTTTTTATAAATGAAATTGAAGTTCCTCACTTTAAAATTGATAATACTGAAAACCAAATTAATGCTGACGTTGTAGAATGTACAAAATTGACTAGGCCTTGTTTATTATTAAAATTGCGTAAACAATTCTTTGTAATTACTATAGTCAAAGGTATTTTAGGAAAGGACGCTAATTAAATGATAGGTTACCAAAAAAAAATGTACGTATAAGGCTGTTTTTTAAAGGATATATTAGTAGGAGGTCTATAATTTTCTGACTTTTTTCTTTTGACGAGCTTTAAACCATACGAGAAACCATATTTTTTGACGAGAGTTCTACAAAATTTAAGTTTATAGTTATAATTTATAAAATTTATTCTAAATTTTTATTTATTATAACTTTAGCCCAAATACATGGATTGAAGCTATTTCTTTTAATGTATGTGTGTACTTTTTTTTTTTTTTTATTTATTAACTCCAGACATTACAATATTTTACAATAAAAAATGTATCCTATAGAGGTGCACACTGCACCTGTACATAGGAGCCGGAGAACTTAACACTATATCCTAATACTAAATTAACCTAATACTATATTTAAATAAGAGTTTTGCAACTTAATCAATATAACTAGTATACTGTTTAGTGCATCACTCTTTTACATTTTTTTTTAAACACTTTAAATTTAAATGCTCATATTATTGTTTAATATTATTACTTGTTTCAACATTTTTTCCTTATTTTTCACCAAAATCTTATTAACATGGCTCTAGCAGTTGTGAACGTTTCTGTTGTCGCATTTCTGTTTCTTGCAAAAATAATTTTCTCGATGTTGTTTAGTCTTGCAGGGCAAGTGAGTCCAACCGCACAAGTGACTCTGTAATGTGGGAACATTTCCTGATGTTGTTTTGAAGAATCACATTTACATGCTGATGTAAATACTATATCATCTATAACTACTAGATCTTTGTATTTAGGCTGCTGTTTCAGTGGGTAAACAGAATTTGTAAAAATTTGTTTTCCTCTTATTCCCCTATCAAAATAAAAAATTGCTTTATTCGATCCAATGTAGTTTAGATCTCCATAGGACATGCGGTAAGAGTTAACTTGCTGTATTTTCTTCCCTGGTGGATTAGTGACCTTCATATTTGTGGCATTATCTTCAGCCATTTTGTCTATTTTAGTATATACTGATTCTATAGGATCATATTTTTCTTTTACAACTTCATCTTTAACTTTGTTACATTCTGGTGTTTCTTTTACAAAACTTATGTATTTAAAACCAGGAACTACTCGATTAATTTTTGTTTCACAGACCTTATCAAATAGATGTTTTTTGTCTTTTTTCAATGTTTTATCCTGTATAGCTTTTTGTTTATCACTCAAACTCACCGCATCCTCTGCAACTGAAAATTTATATGCCTCTTCAAGAAAGTTCATATTAATTACTGCAGTTGCAAATAGAATTAAATTGCTGATATTTTCTGTTTTTTTCCATTTTATTGTAGTTGTAAACAGATATTCTGCGATGCGATCGTTTGTAGTACTTGTTACATTTACCATTTGCGCATAGATATGTTCTAACATTAAGTAACAATTTGTCAAATACTGCCGTATCCTGTAGGACTTCCAATGCAGGATTTACACATCTAACAAATTGATTATTTTTATCTGTTAAAAATGAATTAATTATTGATGTGTTTGTAAGTACCTGATTTTTTTGACTAATTAACTTACAAAACCATATTTTTATTCGAGTACAATCAATTTTTACTGAGTTATTCATACTAATTCTTTATATGTTTGTCTTGATCCAGTTTTTTAATTTTGCTTTTCTTACTTTAATATTATCTATATTTTTAGTTCGTTTGGTAAGGTATTGTAATGGCTTACCGCTCTTACATAGCTGTTCTTTGAACTGACATTGCTACATCGACGTGGCATTTGGATATTCCTATTTCTTGTTATACTTTTTGAGTTTTTATAAATTTCTTGCAATGTACTATAATGAAAACTAAGGGATTCAAAATAAAAAGTTTGTCAATGTTCATTGGATTTTTATTGCTTATAAATTTATTTTTATTAATTATTTTAAGTAATCTATTTTGTTGATTTTGTATTATAGATTTGATATTTGTATATGCACCACCCCAAGCTATTATTCCGTAACAGATTATGCTGTGGTCAAGAAAGTTCATATTAATTACTTCAGTTGCAAATAGAATTAAATTGCTGATATTTTCTGTTTTTTTCCATTTTATTGTAGTTGTAAACAGATATTCTGCGATGCGATCGTTTGTAGTACTTGTTACATTTACCATTTGCGCATAGATATGTTCTAACATTAAGTAACAATTTGTCAAATACTGCCGTATCCTGTAGGACTTCCAATGCAGGATTTACACATCTAACAAATTGATTATTTTTATCTGTTAAAAATGAATTAATTATTGATGTGTTTGTAAGTACCTGATTTTTTTGACTAATTAACTTACAAAACCATATTTTTATTCGAGTACAATCAATTTTTACTGAGTTATTCATACTAATTCTTTATATGTTTGTCTTGATCCAGTTTTTTAATTTTGCTTTTCTTACTTTAATATTATCTATATTTTTAAGTTCGTTTGGTAAGGTATTGTAATGGCTCTACTGCTCTTACATAGCTGTTCTTTGAACTGACATTGCAAAAGCATAATACAGTGTTCTGAGAGTATCAGTGGACATGATTTTAGCTATTTTTGAAAGATAAAAGTTAGATATTTCGTCTTTTGTATATGTACTCTATGTGCTTATCCCATCTCATGTGACAGTCAAAAATAATTCCTAGATACTTTGTATTTCCACTCTTTGTAATTTTGTTCCTTTATGTTTATATGAAAATTTAGTGGAATACAATCCTTATGGTTCACAAAAGTTAAATATACTGTTTTATCAATATTAAGTGAAAGTTTGTTAAGTGCTAGCCAATTTGCTATTTTATCAAGATTTGAGTTCATAATTGTTTCTACTTCTTTCCAACTATTGCTTGTTGATATTACTGCAGTATCATCAGCATAAGATAATATTGTATTATCTGGCATTGTTGTCAATAGATCATTCACATATATAATAAATAATAATGGTCCTAAAATTGTGCCCTGGGGTACTCCAGTTGTTATTTTCTCATATACACTATAGGCATCATTTATTTTTACCTTTTGTTCCCTATTACTTAGATAACTTTTTATCAACTTCTGCGCTTTACCCCTGATTCCGTACCTATATAATTTATCCAACAAAATAGTATGGTTAACAGTATCAAAAGCTTTGGCTAAATCAAGGAAAGTTACTGCTATTGGAGTGTTTGAATCTAGGTTATTGTATATTATGTTACTTATGTAGTTTAATGCATCCTTAGTACTTTTGTTTTTCGTAAAACCATATTGGTTGTTTGCTAGTATGTTACTGTCATTTAAAAACTTAATTAATCTAGTGAAAATAATTTTTTCGAAAATTTTTGCTAAGTTTGAAATAAGCGAAATAGGTCTATAATTCGTTATTTTATGTTTCTCGCTACTTTTGTGAATCGGAATTATTTCTGCTGTTTTTAGTGCACTTCAACTAGGTTTTTATTTAAATTTAAGTTTAACCGGCTTTTTTTTTTATTGCTAACAAGTTACAAATGATTAAAGCAAGACATTATAAAAAACCACGGGGATTTTTAACAATGCCCTAATACATATATGTATATAGATACTTTTTACATTTATAATTATATTGTAAATACTGTGCGTACAATAAAGATATTTAAAAAAATAATTTGTATTCTTTATAATTTAAATTATATTTCAATTTTTAATACATACTACAAATATAAATCCATAGAATAGTTATGGAGTTCTTTTTTGCCAATATATGTCGTTCTATGCTGTTCTGTGCCGATATATGCCGGTCTGTGTCAGATAGTGGCACATTGTGACTAGGTGTTTTCAGTTTTGAAATTTTGTGTAATGATATTCAAATAATGAAATTATGCCAAACTATGCCAGTTTATGCCGAACTATGCCAAATAGGTCTATAATTCGTTATTTTATGTTTCTCGCTACTTTTGTGAATCGGAATTATTTCTGCTGTTTTTAGTGCACTTCAACTAGGTTTTTATTTAAATTTAAGTTTAACCGGCTTTTTTTTTTATTGCTAACAAGTTACAAATGATTAAAGCAAGACATTATAAAAAACCACGGGGATTTTTAACAATGCCCTAATACATATATGTATATAGATACTTTTTACATTTATAATTATATTGTAAATACTGTGCGTACAATAAAGATATTTAAAAAAATAATTTGTATTTCTTTATAATTTAAATTATAATTTCAATTTTTAATACATACTACAAATTATAAATCCATAGAAATAAGTTATGGAGTTCTGTGCCATTCTATGCCATTCTATGCCATGCTGTGCCATTTTTTGCCAATATATGTCGTTCTATGCTGTTCTGTGCCGATATATGCCGGTCTGTGTCAGATAGTGGCACATTGTGACTAGGTGTTTTCAGTTTTGAAATTTTGTGTAATGATATTCAAATAATGAAATTATGCCAAACTATGCCAGTTTATGCCGAACTATGCCATAATATGCCTAACAATGTCTCATTTTGCCATTTGGTGCCAAATGTACGAATTGGACTAGTTCTGACACGATATGGCACAATTATAAACGGTGTGGCATACTCTAGCATATATAGGCATAACATGGCACAGTTTGACATACTCAAGCACAACAAATTATTTCCATTAGGGATATTTAACTATTTTTTACAATATTAATTTTAAGAATATAAAATTATCAATATTAAATAGAAAAAAGTAAATACTTATAAATAAATAAAATTTGGAATATTACACAAGTTATAACTGAATTGATTGAACAAGAACTATACAGTTGCAGCTTTGTTCGCGCCAAGATGAGTCTAGTAGTATGAGCTATCGTTCCTAGGGCTGCGCATTTGATTTACAGGTAAGATTCGTTTAGATGTTAGGTTAGGTGCATTATCGCGAAGGTTTGCGAGCTTGTACTTGTTTACAAACAACACTGCCTAGCTATACTTTTAAATGTAAATCTATAAAGTGATAGAGATAATTAAGAGAAAAATTACGCCTATACTCGCCAATTGGTGGTTGATCTCGAATACGATGTTTCCCTTTGCTAGCGTCGGTGTCTGCGAATAGCACGCCACGAAAAATTGATCCGCTAAGACTCCTCCGTGTCTTCTTAAATATTTTCATTGTGTAGCTTTGTGTAATAAGTTTTTTATTTCAAAGTACTTTTATTTATACTTTACAATAAAACCTTTTTACTGTATATGTATAGAATTGTTATCGATCTTCCCGAGTCAAATGTAGTTGTAGGGTAAAAGAAAAAATTTTAATGCATTTTTCTTTTTGTAACATTTCGTTTATAACTAATTTAAATAAAATAAACAAGTGATTAATGTAACCAATGAAAAAACGCTTAGTAAAATATGGATAACGAGATTTTTTAAAAGCTACTTACTGCTTTCACTTTTTTTTATAATGTTACTCATTTACTCTCAACCAGTTTTGTCTCAGCAAGTTCAAGTAATCCTTCATCATATCTGATAACCGATGTCAAATCTCTCATTTACAGCAGTGTATATAGCTTCTAGCAATTCGCAACTCTACATATTTCTGTCTTTAATTCTTTTACTGCATTTATTAATTAAATTCTTATTCATTAAAATAAATTAAGCATTTATTTTATCTTTTTAAACGTGTTTGTTTCCCTTACTCTCTCTCTCTCTCTCTCTTTCGTTATTTTATTGCGTTTTATTCAATTGCGTTTTAACCTCGTCTTTCATATATATCTATCTTGTTAAATTATTTTTGTTATTAATTTTATTTGTTATTTTACTTTATTCGATTTTGTTATTTTAATTGTTACTATATTTTTATAATGCGCCTCTTCTATTTTTATTATTTTTGTAAATATTTTTTATAGAATTATTATTGTTTTTATTTTTATATTATGTATCAACATTTTTGTAGTTTGAGCTCTTTTAAGAGTTCGTATGTGTATACGGGGATTCACCCCAAAATACCCGAATAAAATCAAATCAAATCAAATCAAATCTCTCTCTCTCTCTCTCTCTCTCTCTCTCGGTGAGTAAAAGCCCCCTTTTTTGTGCTCTGTCTTCGCACTGTCACTGCAAACTCATACCGTCATCTGGAGTTTTTTGCAGTAACAAATAGGACCAGAAGCTGTCTGCAGTAGCTATTTAAATAATAGTTGCGATTTTCTGTGGACGGTGGTTCTTTTAAACTTGAATTAAAACTCGGGACAAATTTTGGAGGTTAGCCGAGCGGTTCAGAGGAGGTTGCTTGGGCGGTTTCTCATCAGCAGGTCAGCCAATACTTGGAAGACAGAAACACCTTGCAAGGACGAACGAGCCGGATTGAAGACTGCGAAAATAGCAACGTCGCGAGGCTGCTTCGTCTGCTCGCACGCGGCGCCGTGCCCACTTTCTCGAATCAAGTAACACGCGATACAGCCGTCGGCACCGTTCAAATGGCGGTCGCTCCGCCGCCGTGGTTAGAAGCGTTCGCGCGCGGTCTTAAGGAGGACTTAAGAAAAGACCTAAATTTAATCACGGAAATGGTTGGTCGGGTTAAAGAAAAGGTGGACGTGGTTGGGGCGGACCTCAGGGCTAAAGAAAAGGTGGATGTGGTTGGAGCGGACTAACTACAGATTAAACGAAATGAACACGCAAATTAATACGGTCAACTCGAGACTCCAGGCGTTGGAGTCTGACGTGTCTAGGTGCTCCGTAAGCGTCTCGCGCATCGCCGTCTCTGCAGATTTACTGAAAGAAGCATGTGAAATACTTGTTTTGGGCCTTTCTCTAGTCTCGAGTCTCTTGGACGGGATGTTTTTTGAGAAACTGCTCGAAACAGTTAATCTGCCTATGTTGACAAAGCAGGTCATAGACATCCGTCCATGGGCTTCGCGATTGGGTTCAGTCACTGGAGAGAGCTCATCCCAACTTAGAACCAAAGGGATTGTTATCCGGCTATCTTCTGCGTCGGCCAGTGATGCGGTCATGGAAAAAGCTCACCTTCTCAAAGGACGGAAAGCGCGTGAAATTTTCGGAGAAGGAGGAGACAACGCTATTTTTATGAGACCATTGTGGCCGAAAACCATTTTTAAGTTATGATCATTAGCGACTCGGAAGTGTACCGAGCCGGGCTATACGAGGCCTTTAGTAGTAAATTTAAAAGTTTATACACATAAGACGAGAAATTGTCCATTGACGCGTGTAACCTCCGAGGCCGATATTCACAACTTACCGCCGCTCCCCTCATCTTCCCCGCATGCTAAATGAGACAGGACTGGTCGGGCCAATAAAAATAATAAAATCATATCATCTAACTGTTTTTCCATTTTTCATACTAACATCAATCGTTTAAAAATTCATTTTGCAGCCATTGAAGCATTAATTTACCCGAAATCTTTCGATGTCGTTGCGATCACTGAAACCTTCCTTACTGAACACGACTCCTCTGATATTTTTAAACTACCTGGATATGTATTGCACAGATTGGATCGTGTGGGTAGGGGAGGGGGTGGAGTTGCGGCGTACATACGTGAGGAGTATAAGGTTAATGTTGTTACAAACTCGGATTCGGTCTTTTCCAACAAACCGGAATTCTTAATCTTACGCTTGGTGGGTAGCTCGCTAACAATTCTTCTAGCGGTGGTCTACCGTAGGCCAACAGCTGCCTATCTGGGCGAATTTTCTGAGGTTCTCTCGGACATTCTACCAGATTGCAACAGCGTAATTCTCACGGGTGATTTCAATATCGACATGAATTCAAATAGTGCGGCTGCTAATATGATGAGAACGAGTCTGATGGCACTGGGCCTTTCGCTCATCCCATCGGAACCGACCCATCATGCGGTGACATCGAACGGTTTCTCCCACACTTGGTTAGACCTCTTCCTGATTCGTGAGCCGGTGCCAAGTTTCAAATATCTTAAGACGATTGCTCCCTTCGCAGCCGGACATGACTTCATTAGTCTGGAATCATTCATGCCGAATAATCAAAAAGTAGGGGAGACGAAGTTTTGGAGGAGAAATCTGGAAGAGATGAAACCTTCAGATTCATGCTACCACATTCACATCATTCATGAACATCTCATCGGCACTAACTTGGCCTGACCAGCCCCTCTCCATAAACCTAAATTCATTCGAAGCAGGGTTGTGAGATTTATGATTCGTCAAATCATGAATCCAAAATCAACCTTGGAATTGCAGAATTTGTTGTCTTCAAATCACAAATCCTTTTGGTTAAAGGATTTTCTTTAGTTATAAATCCAAAATCCTTCTGATTAAAGGATTTTCTTTAGTTATAAATACAAAATCCTTTTGATTAAAGGATTTTCTTTAGTTATAAATCCAAAATCCTTTTGATTAAAGGATTTCCTAAATTATAAATCCAAAATCCTTTTGATGTAAGGATTTTCTTTTATTATAAATCCAAAATCCTTTTGATGTAATCTGACTTGTGAATTGGCCCCATTCATAAATCGAAAATCCATATAATTTTTTTGACTTATTGCATCAATTTTTTTACTTATTGTATTGTGCGTTTTTTTACTTGTGGTATCTAGTAGATTGTGCCCTAGTGACCTGGACGTTAAACACTCGAAAGATTACAGTCACTCAAAATAAAAAAATTGTCTGTATATTAAGAGCAAGACCTATATGATCTTATTACGGCCCGCTGATTCCGAGTCTAAGCTTGATTTGGAGTTATCAAGTTTGAGGTCATTTAAAGGTCAAACTTAGAAAAAAGTTTTAAGGAGAGGTCACTAATATTTCTACAATTTTGACAGCCACTGATCCTTTATGGGGTTTGACTTTATCGGGTTAAGATGAAGGTCATTAAAGGTCAAGTTTGTAAATTTTGTAGAAAGTACATTTTGTACTTCAAATTCCGATATTGGTTCAGATTAAGATAATTTCATTTGGCGCTATCACGTCAGAATCAAGAGCATTTGAAGGTCAAATTGAGAAGAAACTTTTAAGCGTAAATGACTAAATAATATTTTTATAGTTTTGACAGCCGCTAAATCCGAATCAAATCCGCGTTTAGATCCCATGTGGAAAAATTTTATAAAGTTTATATAAAATTTTTATAAAATCACTTTATAAAATTTTTATATAAATTTGGTTCTATAAAAATTTTACAAAATTTTTATAAAAACATTATATATTATGATAAATTGCTTTTTTTTATGTATTTATGTGACAAATAAAAAACTATTTTCGGGGAAGATATAATTTAATGAAAATCATTTATTTGTATAATAAAGTAACATGAGAAAACAGCACATGGAAAAGAAAAATTTAATAATTATCCATATATAAAAATTTTGTATATATTTTATTTTAATAAAACATTTTGAAAATAAAGTAATTATATTTATCATTAAGTGCATCCCAAGTAAAAAAAAATTATAAAGTTTTTATAAAAATTGTATAAAATGAATTGTATACAATTTGTATAAAAAATTGGTCTTATAAAAACTGTATAAAATCTTTATAAAAAAGATTGGCTTTTATAAAAAAAAATATTTTTATTAAACTTTTAAATACATAACATACTTTAAATAGAAAAAGTTCAATAAGGGTAATGAAGAACGTTCGAGACAAGTTATAAAATTTTTTTTACTGTATTTTATAGGTTGGAAAAATTTTTCGTGGTGGCGATTGGTGACTTGTACCGACGCTTCTACGCACGGAAAAGCTGTTGATGGTCCTTTTAAAATCGACTAACCTGCAACAAAAATAAAAAACACAAAGTATCTATTTTTGTAATTTAATCGATACCGAAAAATGTACTAAATCGCTAAGTTTTTAAAAACCTAAAGAAGGAGGACTTATCTGATCAAAAGTGCAGTCAGAGTTGAATCTTCAGGTCTGGATATTCCTCATCCAGTATGACTATCAAATCCTCAAAAGTGATGATGCTCCACGCTGATCCATTCATGCACCGCATTTATGAAGGTTAAAAGTACGACTTCCGCAACGAATTTAGTGGTAAATTGCTTGATTAAGTAAAATAAGACGGCGATCGTTTCGCGCTGTACGAAGCTCAGGGGAATAAGATATCAAACTGAAGTTGATTAGATGTCAAACTAAAGTTGGTTTGTTTGGAAAAAAATAACTTCAAGATGATCACTTTTTCTTGACGATAGAGAAAAAAGCCAACTTCAGTTTGACATCTAACCAACTTCAGTTTGATGTCTTATTCCCGTGAGCTACGTCAGCGCGAAACGTTTGTCGTACTTTACTTAATCAAGCAGTTTACCACTAAATTCATCGCGGAAGTTGTACTTTTAACCTAGATATATGTGTTGCGTGAATCGACCAGCATGAAATATTATCGATTTTGAGAATTTGAAAGCCAGTCTCGGTAAGGGGAGAGCCGGAATATTGAGACCTGAAGATTCAACTCCGACTGCACTTTTGATCAGATAAGTTCTCCTTTCTTTAGGTTTTTAAAAACTTAGCGATTTAGTACATTTTTCGGTATCGATTAAATTACAAAAATAGATACTTTGTGTTTTTTATTTTTGTTGCAGGTTAGTCGATTTTAAAAGGACCATCAACAGCTTTTCCGTGCGTAGAAGCGTCGGTACAAGTCACTAATCGCCACCACGCAAACTTTTTCCAACCTATAAAATACAGTAAAAAAATTTTATAACTTGTCTCGAACGTTCTTAATTACTCTTATTTATCTTTTTCTATTTAAAATCTTATAACTTTAAAATTTTATAACTTGTCTCGAACGTTCTTAATTACTCTTATTTATCATTTTCTATTTAAAGTATGTTATGTATTTAAAAGTTTAATAAAAATATTTTTTTTTATAAAAGCCAATCTTTTTTATAAAAATTTTATACAGTTTTTATAAGACCAATTTTTTATACAAATTGTATACAATTCATTTTATACAATTTTTATAAAAACTTTATAATTTTTTTTTACGTGGGATATAATTGTATTTTCCCAACTGAAAATAATTTATAAATTTTTTATAAAAATTTTATAAAATACATTTTATATAGTTTTTATAAAAACTTGGTCGTATAAAAATTGTATAAAAAATACACTTTATAAAATTTTTATAAAACAGTTATAAATTATTTTCACTTGGGAAAATACAATTATATGCACTTAATGATAAATATATTTACTTTATTTTCAAAGTGTTTTATTAAAATAAAATATATACAAAAATTTTATATATGGTTAATTATTAAATTTTCCCATGTTACTTTATTCTACAAATAAATCATTTTCATTAAATTATATCTTCCCAGAAAATAGTTTTTTATTTGTCACATAAATACATAAAAAAAGCAATTTATCATAATATAAATGTTTTTATAAAAATTTTGTAAAATTTTTATAGAACCAAATTTATATAAAAATTTTATAAAGGGATTTTATAAAAATTTTATATAAACTTTATAAAATTTTTCCACATGGGATCAAAGTTATTTCAAGGACAAATTTACAAAATTTGTAAAAAGTAAATTTTTGACTATATATTCTGATTCCATGACCACTGATTTAAATATATTAAAATGTGTTCTTACAGAGATACTTTCTCAAGTTTTGAGGGTTGCTGTATTCGAATATGAAATCAGTTTGACCTAATCGGGTTTAGATTACTAGAATTTTTGAGTTCTTATTCGGACTGTAATATACAAAAACACATTCCACTGTGTTTTAACTAAAAACCAATAACACAATATTTGAACATTAATGTTTAAAATTATGCAGTACCTTTTAGAAGTATATATGACATTTTTATATCTTTAGTAAAAAATATTAAAAAAAATTTATTGAAAGTAACAAATTTTATAATTTAATGTACAATAATATTCATTATTGCCCTCCAATTTTACTTTATCCCCGGAGGGACTAAAATGCGTTTTTGCTCCCTAAAAAGAGGTCAATAAAGTCAACTTTATTGATTTTCAGAGTGAAAAATAAATTACATATTATAATACGTTTATTTTATAGAATATTATACAAAAATCTATAAAAAATATATATAATTCTATAGGATAAATTTCATATTAAATTTTATAATAATTATTTAAATAAATTTTATAAAATTTTTATAAAAATTTTATAAAATATTTTCACCCAGGGTGTAAGTATAAAAGAGTAATCTTCTGTACCAAGCACTTTTATTTGTTAAATTGTGTGCACATTCATACACTCTCAAACATACTCTTAAATGTGTAAATTTACACACATTCTCACACGCACACACACAATTACACATTCTCACACGCACACACACAATTACACACTCACACGCACACATACACACACACACACACACACACACTCACATACACACACACACACACATACACACACACACACACACACACACACACACACTCACCCGTGCCGGGTTTGCTGGTCCCGCATCGTGGCGCCTCCCCAGGTGGTGGATAGGGGAATGCTTTCCAGATATGGATGGTACCGAAAAAATCAAATATTCGGGGCGAACCAAAACCAGATAGGGGAAGGCACCCCGAAATAAAACCAAGTATGGATAGTGAGCTGAAAACAACACTACCCCAAGCGGGCATGGCAATCCTGTCAAATCCCGCCACTGATTCCGATCGGGTGAAAGCCCCGGTGGTCAGTGCTGGTCCCAAGGATTTTGGGGGGGACCAAACTCACACCGTCAAAATGGTAAATGCTGCGGAGGTTGGTCACTCGGCCTCTGTAGCATCTAATGCTACGTGTGACCTGCCCTCGACTGGGATGTCGAGTGACGCTGACAGAGCTTTTCTCCGTCTGCGTGAGAAGGTAGATACCCTGGTGGAGTTTGTTCTTAATAAGAACAACATCCACAAAGAGCTGAAGAGTATGGCGAGAGCAACCAGCAGAGCTCTCAATGAATACGCGCGGGTGAACAGTGCTGTGTGTTCGACAGCGCCGAAAATTAAAATGGTGGATGCGCGTAGGGATGGAACGTGCCAAACGTCGCCCATCTTCCGCGCTGAAGAGCGTCAAAAGAGGCCGGTGGAAAGGGAAAAGCCCTCACCACCTCAGCAACCCCCGGAGAAAAGGAAGAAAGGGTCGAAGCAGCCCAATAACAAAAATGGGCCAGCAGATGCTTCGCCATCCGTTCCTAAGACGAGTGGGAACCAGTCAAAAGTCCCTGACTGGGTCACAGTAGTGAAGAAGGGCAAGAAGAAGAAGATGAAGAACAGCCAGCCGAAGCAGCATGAGCAGCAGAAACGTGCCAGCAAACCGGCCAAAGGCACGGCAGAGCCTAAGGCCGGAGTAAGACCCCCACGCCCAGATGCCATCAAGATCAAGGCACCTAGCGGGGGCTCTTCCTACGCTGACATTCTCCGGAAGGTCAAGGCTGCACCGGAGCTAAAGGCACTAGGAGAACGGGTCACGCGTATCAGGCGCACCAGGGCTGGAGAGCTCCTCCTCGAACTGGGGCGACCCGGAACGGAAACGGCGGAGCTGAGGACAGTGGTCTCGTCCACACTGAGTGGGTCAGCAGAGGTCCAGCTGCTGACTCACAAAGTGTCCATCACCATCAGGGACATGGACGAGTCCACGACAACAACGGAGGTGGCCGCAGCGATTGCGGCAAAGATCGGGCCAAATGTCGTATCCCCGGATAATATTAAAATCAGGGGATCCTACAGTGGCACCCTAGCTGCGACCATCCAGCTTCCGGCAGTAGCAGCCAAAAAACTGCTGCAAGACGGGAAGCTCCGGATCGGATGGGTCAATTGCAGAGTTCGACTGCGAGAGGTATCCTCGCGCTGCTACCGATGCCACGAATCGGGACACATCGCGAGGGAGTGCAAGAGCGCAGTCGAC
>CM047425.1:31840589-31850589 GCA_026168455.1 Theocolax elegans | reverse complement strand
AAGAGGGTGCGCGAGCTCGCCGAGTTTTCCCTCCAAAAGCGGTGTGATTCAGACCGCGCTCTCTGGAGAAGCCATTTTCTCTCTCTGTCTATCTCCTTCCGTTTGTACAAGTGGCGCGAGCTCGCCGATATTGTTGCTTAAAGCCACGTGGCTCGGACTTTACTGTCCGGTGAGTAAAAATATTGATATTAAAATGGCGCGCGCTCGTCATAGTTTGTGAATGGATCTCATGCTTGGACCACGCTGTCCGATAATTAATTGACTGCGAACCATTTTCTGATCCTCTCTCTCTCTCCCTCTCTCTCCCTCTCTCTCTGTCTCTCTCTCTCTTTATCTCTCTCTCTCTCTCTCTCTCTCTCTCTCCATCTCTCTCTCTCTCTCTCCATCTCTCTCTCTCTCTCTCTCTCCATCTCTCTCTCTCTCTCTCCATCTCTCTCTCTCTCTCTCTCTCTCTCTCTCTCTCTCTCTCCATCTCTCTCTCCATCTCTCTCTCTCTCTCTCTCTCTCTCTCTCGTTCTCTCTCCTTCTCCCTCAGAAAAAAAAAATAAAATGTACTATTGTATATTGTAGAAGGATCATGTAAACTTTACTGTCAACCCAACGCGCTTTGGCCGACGTCATTAAGGCATTCACTCGCACGATCTTGCAGACACCGGATGATGCTTGGACGCTGGGATCAGTCAACACCCGGTCGGACATGCTCAACTCATACTGGTCCGACTTCCAAGTCAACAATCTGGGGCTACTTTCTCTTACGGACGAGCAATTGGAGGGTTACGAGAGAGCTTCGGATTACTGTTTCATCGAGGAGAGCTTTGTTGCAGCGCAGTCTCTATTATTCGATGTTCACCGAAGGTTGGAGCCTCAACCTACGGCGACTTCGTCTCGTCGCAGTCATCTCATCACTGAACAGGTCGATTTCACGATGACGCCTCACGCCCGGTTACCTCAGATCAACGTGCCCACCTTTTCGGGTCGTCGAGACGAGTGGGAATCGTTCCGCGACCTCTTCCGCGCCTAGATCCACGACAATCCTCGATTAACCGAGGTCGAGAAATTTTATTATCTCAAGACGCATGTGCAGGGGAACGCCAGCGCCGCTCTTGGCTCATTGCAGGTCACCGGCAACAATTACGCTACCGCATGGAGCTTGCTTGAGATGCGCTTCGAGCATCGTCGTCTGCTGATCCAGGATCATCTGAGCATTCTGCGAAATCTCAAGCCGCAGCGCGAAGAATCATCTATTGGTTTGCAGACTTTACTGGATACATTGAGTCGACATCGAAACCAGCTCCGCGCATTAAACCGTCCAGTGGACTCGTGGGACGATTGGTTTGTGTCAATAGCTGAATCATGTATGGATCCAATGACTCGACGTGCCTGGGAAGATGAAATGGAAAAATTGACTTCCAATTCAGTTGGTCAGGTCGGCGAAGAACCCCCTCGCGCACGAGACGAAACCTTGGCGACGTTCAACATGCTGTCCGACTTCCTCATTAGACGTTGCCGCTCAATCAGCTCGGAAGAGGGATCCAAGACATCTCGCCTGGTACCGGTCAAGCCGTCACACCCCCTTCCTTCAGCCGTGGCGTTCGCAGCCTTGCCACACGCGAAGCTGGGTCGAATTGCACGTTCTGTAGCGACCATCATTACATTGGCTACTGTGACAAATTTCTGGAACTCGATCAAACTGGTAGAAGAGAAGCTGTTGTGAAGGGCTGATGGTGTGTTAATTGTCTTCGCCCAGGCCATGCCGCTCGCACATGTCCTTCTAAATCCACGTGCCGGCACTGCCAAGCTTCGCACCACACACTCATTCATGATGACCGAAAACGCGAAGGTGCACAAATTCAGGCGCCAGTGCCGCCCAAACAACCACGGTTATCGCTCGCCACTGTTGAAGATCCTCAGGCATCCTGACTGACATTGCTCCCGACCGTTATCCTTCGCATTGGAAATGGTTGCAGACCACCACTGCAGGTGAGAGCAATGCTCGACAGTTTGCTCAGACATCAAGATGATGTATCGACAAATCCTGGTAGACGAGAGAGACGCAGACTTGCAGCGCATTCTATGGTCTCCCAATGAGAGGGATCCCATTATTCATTTTAAGTTGCTGACGGTCACGTACGGAGAGTCGTGCGCCCCTTATTTGTCGATGCGGACCCTCCACCAGCTCTGCACGGATGAGGGAGCTAAGCATCCCGAGGCTATGTGTTCACTACTCAATGATCGATACGTCGACGACATATTGTCAGGCGCCGATGACGTCAATTCAGCGAAGCTCTTGAGGGATCAACTCATTCAGTTGCTGCAGGCTGGGGGATTCCCACTTGGTAAGTGGGTTGCGAATTCACCGGAGATCATACATGATCTTCCCCTTGAAGACTGTCTGCGGCTAACGTGGATCCAACTCAACAAGGAAGGACCCGTGAGTGAATTGGGAGTTCTCTGGGATCCAGCACAAGACAGTCTGCGACTGAATGCCCCGTCAAACTCGGGATCTGTAGAGGGCGCGACTAGATTGGGACGCGAAGTTGCCTTCCTCGTTGTTGCTGCGTTGGGCAACGATTCAACGGGAGTGTTTGTCGGTCTCTGAAACCGCCATCCCACGGTGGATTCGGACAGGAAGGAACCAGAATGCACAACTGTACGCCTTCTCGGACGCCAGTCGACGAGACATGGCCGCGGTGGTATATATCCGAACGGACTATGACGGCAATGCTATAAGCGTGAGCCTGCTGGCTGCGAAAACGAAACTGACGTCGATCAAGAGTCTACAGCCTGATACTAAACCCACCCCTCGAATGACAATTCCGCAGCTCGAATTGAGAGCCGCCATTATCGCGGCACGACTGCTACGGGCAATCGCTGATGAGCTGGGGGTAGCATACGAGAAGTGCACGGCTTGGAGCGACTCGCAAATCGCCCTTCACTGGGCCAGATCATCAGTTCCAGTGGGCAACAACCTCATTGACGACTATGTGAGTCACTTGCAGGACATTCTTCCGATTGACATTTGGCGATACGTCCCAACCCACCAAAATCCCGCCGATGTGGCCAGTCGAGGAGCCAGTGTTGTCGATCTTGCAAGTCGAGAGGATTGGTTCAGTGGACCCCAATGGCTGCGGGAGACTGACACTAGTTGGCCCCAGGCCTGCGATGCAGTCGTGGCTAATACAATGGAAGAGCTTGCAGTCTCTCCACGTATGCTCCACGTATGCTCCACCAGACAAACCGACTTCGATATCCTGGCTACTTGACGTCTTTCTGTGTCCATCCGGCCTTCTGCGTGTCGGGGGACGGCTCAGCCATTCCGCTCTTCCCTATCATGTTAAGCATCCTCCGATACTCAGCTGCGCCTGCCCTCTTGCGCACCTGATCGTAAAGTGGGCTCATCATCGATGTTTACATGGCGGGTTCCGGTCCACCTACGTGAACGTCGTCTGCCGTGTTTGGTTAATCGGAGGTAAACGGTTCGTACGCAGCTTTGTCGCCAAATGCCTCGTCTGCATTCGTACCCGCGCCCGGCCGATGACCCAGGCAATGGCCCCGCTTCCACCGGAGCGAGTGACACCTGCGCCGGCCTTCACCAACAGTGGCCTTGACTACGCTGGCCCTTTTCAAGTTCTGGCTTCCAAGGGCCGGGGTGTGCGCACCAATAAGTCTTACGTGGCCGTGTTTGTGTGCTTAGCCACCAAAGCAATACATTTGGAGTTGGTGGGTGACTTATCGACAGAAAGTCTAATGGGTGCCTTAACCCGCTTCAGCGGGCGTCGCGGTAAACCTGCAATAATATGGAGTGACAATGCGACGCATTTTCATCGGGCGGACCTTGAACTCAGGAGCGTCTAGTCACAGGCACCTTTAAACCACCATCTAGTTACGGATGCCCTTGCCAGGGAGGGAACAACGTGGAAATTCATTCCGCCTTGCTCGCCCCATTTTGGCGGACTCTGGGAGGCAGGCGTCAAGTCGTTTAAGACCCACCTCAAACGCGTGGCAGGATCACGACACTTGACTTACGAAGAGTTTGGCACCCTGCTCGTTAGCATCGAGGCGGTGCTCAATAGTCGTCCGCTGACTCCGATCACTGGCGATGTGGAGGACCTCAGCGTGCTTACTCCTGGACACTTCCTTATTGGAAGACCCCTCGCCGCGATTCCTGACTCGTCCCCTGAACCCGAAGATCTGGAGCGGCTTAGTCATTGGAGTCTCGTCCAGGGAATGCGAGCCCAGTTCTGGAGCAGATGGAGCCGCGAGTACTTGAATACCCTTCAACAGCGCCTGAAATGGACCAAGAAACACGTCAACCTCAAAGTGGACGATTTGGTTCTTGTCTTGGATCCGTCCTTAATTCTCCCAAATGGAAGGTGGCCGCTTGGTCGAGTTGTGGACGTGCATCCCGGCCAGGACGGTCTGGTGCGGACGGCCTCTGTCAAGACCAGCCACGGGACGTATGTGCGTCCAATCGTAAAACTGGCTCTTCTGCCCATCACCTGTGTCTCTGCTGATTAATCTCCTCATCCACTGGTGAACGCACCTTTGGCTCCCACGGCGGGCGGGGCGTTGATTCGTTCAAGGAACGAGGCGGGCGTTGTCAACTTCGGGAGTCTTCGTACCATTTCGCTCGGGCGACCCCTCCAGTGGTGGGGATTGAAGAGAAGAGAGACTGGTTGATGAGGAGCGGTCAGTGTCGATCTAGACTCGACGGAAGTACGTTTTCTCTTGTAGATAGTCTTAAGACAATAAAAAAGCATATTTCACCGCCTAAGACTTGGTTCTTTATACAAACCCAACACTTTGACTGTTGTCGTTGATTGGATTGATTGGATCTGAACATAGTAGTTGGCAGTAATCCAGTTGCCCCGTGGTGGGCGTCGGAATTGGATCGTCGAAATCAGGCTCGCATCCGTTCAGTTGGAGAGCCGACGAGCAAGAGAGCGAGCATCTCGAGTCCACGGATCACGAGACCGCTGACCGCGCCTAGTACCGTCTTGCGCCAAAATTGCCAATTAGACAATTCGCGCACTCTCCCACTCCTCGCCTCGAAAGGCCGAAAACTATACACGTTACATTACTCGCCCTTAAAATAAACTTAACAGTGTTTTTTTAAAAGCCCCCCATAGCCTTATACATATTAAGAAAATCGTGCAAAGGTTTACATCTTATCTTTATTTTAACCCTTTGAGGCATACATTTTTCTATTAGAGTTGATTGGTTGAAAATTTGTACATATGGGTTTTCGAGATCGCTGATTACGAATCAGATGTCAGATCTATGAAATTATGTATTCAAGATGTCGGATTCAATATGGCGGACAACGATTTTTAACCTTTGAAGCATACATTTTTCTCTCCAGGATATTTAAATAAAAATTTATATATAGGGGTTTTTAAGGTCGCTGATCATGAATCTGACATTAGATTGTTCGAATTTTGCATCTAAGATGGCGGATTCAGAATGGCGGGCATAGATTTTTTTCTATATTCGCTTGAAAACTTTAAAATTCATAACTAATGAGTTTTAGGGGTCACTGATAACGAATCTGATATCAGGTTTCCTAAGTGATGTATCCAAAATGGCGAATTCAAAATGGCAGACAGGCATTTTTTTTCTATATTGTCCTGAATACTTCAAAATTCAATGTAAAGGCTTTTAGGGCTCGCTGATAACGAATCTGATATCAGATTTCCGAAATAATATATCCAAAATAATATAGCCATCTTGGCTGCAGAATTTCAGAAAACTAGTATGATATTGATTATCACTGAGATTGAGGCACTTTAGATTTGAGTTTGAGAGTATTCAAGCCATCATAAAAATATACATATCCACCATTTTGAAAGCATTATTTCAGAAACCTGATATCAGAATCGTTATCTGCGACCCCTAAAACCCTTTAGATATGAATTTTAGAGTATTTGTATCAATATAGGAAATATTCTTGCCCGCCATTTTAGATCCGCCATCTTGGATACACAATTTTTGAAATCTGATGTCAAATTATTATTCAGCAACCCCAAAAACCCTTTAGAGATGAATTCTAGAGTATTTGTATCGATATAGGGAAAACGTTATATCCGCCATTTTAGATCCGCCATCTTGGATGCAGAATTTTCGGAATCTCATGCAATATTCTTATTCAGCGACCCCAAAAACCTTTGTATACCAAATTTGAAAGGGATACTCTCATTATTCGCGTCAATAATGAATTTCTCCCCAAAAATTCAATTTTTTTCTTCTTTGTTCATTTAAAAATATTAAAAAATAACCCAATATATTGATTTCAACTGCAAAATTATGTTTTTGAACTATTAATGAACTGAAAGAATGCAAAAGACCCTGTTGAAATCCATAATGTTGTTCTAAAATGGCAAAAGAAGCAATAAATCAATGTGTCCATCAGGATGACCACTGTGCTTCAAAGGGTTAAGTACTTACTACCTCTAATCTTTGGTTTGATCGAATCGCGAATCTACTCATAGTTCATAATTACGTTGAATAAAATTACAATGAAATATAATGCTAGTCGGTGCACCTAATAGTACGCGTACGTTTCTGTTAACGTTCAAACTTGTCCGCATTCGATTTCGCCTGTTCTATTTACATTCGGTATTTACAAAAATATGTTATAATATCGTTTGTTACACGTTCTAATCCATAAAATAAATAACTATTTACATCGCAATACTGGTATATTTACAAAATTACATCAAATCTACGCGTAAAGCAGTTTTGTCTTGTGTCTATATAATTTATTTGTTTATCTGTTTCGCATATGATTATGTATAATATTTCCGTAAGTTAACGCGATTATATATGCCTTTTTCTTCGTTGTGATTTTTCGGGTCCACTAATACAAAAGCATTCGGTCCTATTTATTTGTCAATTTTATACGGTCCTTCAAAAAGATGAAAGAATTTTCGCGTCACCTTGTCGATTGCATTTGACAAATGCCTAACGCGTAACAACACAAAATCGCCCACCCTTAGTTTAACGTTCGATATTTTTTGATGCTTGGTTCGATTCTCAAAATTCCTTTTTATTTTGTTTTTCGCGAAAGTAATTAAATGTTGATGTTTTATCGGCTCTGATTTTGGAAATTCAAGGACTTTCATTACTTCATCCTTTACGCATTTACCAAAATTAAGTTCTATCGGAGTGCATTCCGTACTGAAATGGGTGGTAATATTTAATAGATCTTCTATCTTTTTTATATAATTTGGCCAACCAGTGTGTTTTTGTAAACAATATAATCGAAACAACTTTCCCAGTTCTCTCATTACTCTTTCAGTCGGGTTGGACTCAGTGTTGCCAGATAGAGGTGTTTTTTCTTTGTTCTCACACAGTATGACCTCATTTACATTAGATAATAGAGGACAGAAAAACCCTAAATGGTAATCCTGGTTGGACTGCGGGTTCCTTATCGAACTGTAAAGAACTTTTATTCCTTCCTTTTCTAGCGCATTCTTCCATCTGGGCGAGGCAAATTGAGAGCCATTGTCACTCAACAGTCTCTTCGGCTTCCCGCATTCCACCACATACTTTTCTAAGATATTTTTTAGAGCCATTTGGGTTGTCGCGTTTTTCATCGGGTAAAGTCTAACTAATTTCAAAAATGCATCAAACACAACTAGGATATACTCTACTCCCCCTCGACCGCGAGGGAGGGGCCCATAGAAGTCCACTGTTACCAAATCACACGGTGCTTCTGAATTTACTAACCTACATGGACCCTCCATCGCGATCAAGAGGTACTTAACACGTTGACAAATATCACAATTCAACACGTGGCTTTTTACATTTCTGTGCATGCCTTTCCAATAATAAAATTTTTTGAGGTACCGAAAAATTTTAAATACTCCGGGATGCCCTAATTTCTCGTGTATATGCATAATTATTTCTTTTTGCAATGCATGCGGAATTACTACGTTCTAATGATTCGCCTCTTTATCACTGTGAAATAAAATTTCTTTATGAATTTGAAAATTTTGTTGTGTTTTAATATCGATATTTGAAACTTTTATACATACTTATTTGCAAAATTTATCGTCAGATTATAGTTTTTTAATATTTTTTAGAATCTTAGATAATGAAGTATATCCATCATGTAAACTTAAAATTAATAACGGCGATGATTCATTATCATTGATATTGGGTACACAAAACTTTTGTAAGGTCGAGATTATTAACTGCTCTTGTTTTTCTTCACTGAACTTACTATCAGGATTTCGACTTAAAAAATCGGCTACTACATTGTCTTTTTCGCAGCAATAAATAACGTCATACGAATATTGCATTAATAATAAACTCCATCTAATCAAACGTGCGCCGTGATATGCGGTCGAATGCAAAAAAATGAGACTTTTATGATCGGTAACGATATCAAAGTGACCCCCGATCAAATGATCCCGAAACTTAGTAACACAATAAACGATAGCTAACAATTCTAATTCAGTTGTCATGTAGTTTGTCTCAGCAGATGTAAGGCATCGACTTGCGAGTGAAATGATACGTTGATTATTTTCCGCGTCTATTTGATACAATACTCCCCCTATACCAAGGCTACTCGCATCTGTTTGAAGTTTAAAAGGGGTATCCGGGATTACATGCGATAGACAAACATATTTTATAAAATTTCTTTTTAACGCGCCAAATGCTAAATCGTGCCTCTCAGTCCACTGCCAAGCAACGTCTTTTTTAAGGAGTTCTCTAAATGGTATTACGAAATCATTATGGTTTAACACGAAACGACGATAAAAATTACAAACGCCTAGTATTTGTTGAAGTTGTTTGTTATTGCTAGGTGCCTCAAAATTTTGAATAATTCTAATTCGATCAGGATTTGGATATATTCCATTTTGAGATAAAATAAACCCCAAAAATAAAACTTTTTCTTTGAAAAACTCGCACTTTTGATATTTAATTGTAAAATTATTGTAACGAAGTTTAGACAAAATTATTTGTAGAACTTGTATTTGTTTTTTAAATGAACGCGTTGCTATCAAACTATCATCTATATAAATCGACGTGTCCTTCTCTACACAAACACAGTCCGCGTCATTGCCATCGTCCTCGTCTGCATCATCTTTTAAATTATATTTACAAAAAATATCAGTTATTTTAACATTACTTTCCAAAGCTAATTTAAATGCTCGGATAAAGGCACTGCCGGCCGTCTTCATGCCAAACGGAACACGCTCAAATTGAAACATCGAATTACCGAATAAAAAGGCTGTAAGTGGGCGCGAATCTCTATGAAGAGGTACTTGCCAATATCCGTGCGTTGCATCAAGTTTTGTGAATAAACGACACCCAAAAAGTCGTTGAGTCAAATCAGCAATAGCAGGTGGTGACTCATGATCGTCCTCGATATATTCATTTAAATGTTGCGCGTCCAAGCAAATCCATACGCTACCGTCAGTTTTCTTAACAATTCGAAGAGGATTACAGTACTGACTCGTAACACGCTCTATGATGTCCGCGTCGATCATTTCTTGTAAATATTTACCTACTGCTTCTCTCAAAGCAAAGAGCACGGAGTACGTTTTGTTTATTACGGGATTCGGCTTTTTTAAACGAATTACATATTCATACCCTTTTGCACACCCAGGTTTGTCTGAAAACACGCTTCTAAATTCATGCAATAATTTGTTTACAATGTTTTTTCTGTTTTCACTAAGATTAATTCGCTATTTTCGGCCCATTTTACCCCAGGGGAGCACCCTTAATATTCGTTCCGGATAAAAATAACTCTAGGGCACCCTTCTTGCGTTTCAACAAGCTTACCTATTAATTTTAAAGCATTTAAAAATATCCCT
This sequence comes from Theocolax elegans, assembly GCA_026168455.1. Lineage (NCBI taxonomy): Eukaryota > Metazoa > Arthropoda > Insecta > Hymenoptera > Cerocephalidae > Theocolax > Theocolax elegans. Next base: position 31,840,765 of record CM047425.1, on the reverse strand, counting down.
TTATGAGATATTAAAAAAAAGTTCGAAAAATCGATTATTTCTCTATTTCTTGATTGAATTTTCTTAGAAACACTTCCCCTACATTTTTTTCTTTACAATATGTTATTTTTTAATGAAGATTATGTTTCTATTGAATGAAGTTCCTTTTGATTTCTATTGAAGAAGTTGAAAAACTC
>CM047425.1:31664620-31840489 GCA_026168455.1 Theocolax elegans | reverse complement strand
GATATCTTAAACTGCATTCATATTTCTATTTTAAAAAAAGACAGATACTAAATATTTTAATATTATTATTAATATATTAACAATTCATTCAAAATATGACAGTCATAAGCCTGTAAAAGAAGTAAGAAAATAGAAGAAAATTACTTGATTAAAATAAATTTTTATTTCAATTGAATAACACTATAAATAAACAATTCAACAATTTTACTCTCTCTCATTTGCGTTTCTAGCCATCGTCATCAACAACTTATTATCAACATTAAAATTAAAAAACTAATTAAAAATTTTCTCATTTTAAAATAAAATATATGCATAAGAAATTTTAAAACATTATCTTTACTATCTTTCTTCACCTCCTTTACCCTCATTACCGTGAAACATCAACCCATTGAAAAAATTGTACAAAATATGTACAACAACGATGTAATAAAGTCATAATTAATTGATCATGAAATAGAAAACCTTTTTTTTAAGGAAAATACGTAATACAGTTATATTGCGTTTACTCAGTTAGGAACATTTTCATGTTACAAAAATAAATTATATTATTTTATGAGTAATCCAGATATATAAAAAAAATAAAATAATACCACTCAATTGCATATTATAACCCCTTACTAGTATCTATATATAGGTATTATTTATAACTATTGAAACAACATTAAAATCAATTCTGATAAATAAACTGATCAACTTTCATGAATTTTTGCTAAAATTGGGAAAAAAATGTATCACAACTGTATTTAAAGATATCATAATTAATTAACATAAAGACTAAAATACATTTGTATTTAAAAGAAATGCGATGGACAGTATATTGAGTTCGCTTATCTAGGAACATTATTATTTTACAAATACAGATTTATATTAATCTATAAAACTATTAAAATAATACCACACGAGTGCATATTATAAACTCACACTACTGTTTATGTAGGTATTATTTATAAGTATAGAAACAATATTAAAATAAATAAAGATTAATATACTGATCAAATTACATGATTTAAATGATAAAATGGTGTCAAAATGTATCACAACTATATTCAGAGATATCATAATTAATTAATAAAAAGAATAAGGTACTGATGATATCAATATATTGATTAAATTACATGACTTGTTAAAATTGTGTAACAACTAATTTAGTGAAATGATTGGATTTATTAAATATATTTATATATTTTTAGAATATAAATTTACATAAATTTAAAATATTGGGTTATTATGTATGTGTATATCATTATACTTTAAACTAACCTTGCAAGCACCGAACTTTGAACATGTGCACACGTACGTGTATAATCCTTTTTACCATCTTTGTACTCATTTTCTTTCTTTCTAATATAATCCTTGAGACATCTTCAATTGTTTATAGAAAGAAATATTTGTAACGATACAAAGACAAGCCGTGAAACCCCAGGGCGTTGAATTTGTCATTAGAGAATGAATGAAGCGTGAAGACTAGGTTACTTGCTTTATAAACATGGTAAGTATGAAGGAATGCGGATACAACAACGCAACAAGGAGTGAATTTGAGGGTTAGAGCAGAAGGACAAATGTATAGAGAAACACAATGGAGAACGGGGGGGGGGGGGATCGTAATAACTATTTTTAAGGTTGCTATGTAATAAAGCAAGTGAAGGAGGACAATCTTCAGCTGTGTAAACAAAAATTATATTCTTTGTAAACAATTGATACGCAAAAAAAGAGTTTCTCTATCATATAAAATTAATTTTTCATTTTTTAAAAATGAAAATAGTTAAAAAAGATAATTTTACAACAACATAAATTAATATTTATATTTTTGTATATTTAAATAGTTTATTAATTTTTTATTACTTACCGAGTTTTCTTAGAATCCTTTACACCGTATCTATAACCCTCCCATATAAACATTTTGAAATTGAATTAATTTGTACGCAGCTTTGTCATCACCCGTATCCTTCTTCAAAATGAACATCAATTTACTTTTGTTTCTTTAGTTTAAAAAAACGAAAATTCAATTTTACAAATCAAGTGATGCTATCTATAGATTATATTTATTTAACTGCTTTGATAACTATTACAAAATTATTTAGGAATCTACTTAATCACCGAAATATATATATATTATAACGGCAAGCGAGTTACCGATCAGGTGAGTAACTGAAAAGAGTATCGATAGCGCGGCGCGCGCAGGGAACGCGCGCGAGAATCGTGCGCAGGAGAGTATCGGTAGAGAGTTCGCGCGCGATCGGCAACAACAAGGTGTTGACAATTGCCGAGTGATTTTTAAGACGGTAAAAAGTAATTAGACTGGTGCATTTCGTGTGTGGGTGTGAGGTTTTTCTCCCCACCAACCTCCACGTCGGCGTGCGGAGCAGCACGGCCCCGAGAAAGGCAGAAGGAAGGAAGCCAAGAGTCGGCCGCCTTCCCGACCGTTGGAGTGAGAGAGAGATAAGCACGAGGACGAGCTGACTCTCCTTTGCCCAGTCGTTTCCCGCCGAGGCGCGATATATAGACAAGCGGTAAGTGGTGCACCACATTTAGACCCGCGTGTCTACTTAATATTTCGCGTCCCGATTTACCTGGTACGGTCCAGGTGAGGAAGCGATCCTCCCTTTTCCCCTCTCGTGACAATACCCGCACGGATAGAAAGGTCGGTGGTTCGCGGGAGCCACTTCACGAGAGAAGACGCGCGTGACGTAGTAAGCTTCTACGTAAAAGCTCTCTACGACAGAGATTCATACGTCACACGGTGTGACGTATGCCATCAGGTTAAGCAGCCGATCATATCCGGATCGGTTGCTCGTAATCGACAGTTCAATAGATTTTTAACTGATTCTTTTCGCGCTGACCTCGGGGGTAGTCATCGGTACGACTCCCCGTAAATTGTTAAAGTTCATTTATTGTTTATTTATTAATATTTATTTGTTAATTTAATAAATTGACTCGGCGAGACAATCTTTCTCGCCGATTAACAATAATATCGATTGTTGATAGTATTTTACCGGTTAACGTCCTATCCTACGAATACCGCCCTCTCCGGTGTTTATCCTAGTTGGCAATTTTGGGCATAGGGCCCAACACACGGTATATAAGTCAAACGGAGTGTTTGACGTTGTTAACGGCATTGCACGTGAATCAAAGGGATTCCCGGCCGCATCGTGGGACTGCACACTTAAGGTTGGTAAGTTGGGACAGATTGGGCCTAACCGTGGGCCTTACATATCCCCAGTACCCACCCCGTTACAATATATATATTAATACCTAAATAATATCGTCATCTTGTGATTGCATGACTTTAGTGACATCTATTTACGTAAATTCAGATGAAAAATATGTAAACTATTTTATCAACGGAGCATTACCAATAATTATTATTATCCCCTCTATGAAAACGTTTCTCCTAATCTTTGACATGATTGGTGGGAGCAGTTAAACGATCGCACTCTCTGATTCGCGGGAGCATTGACGGATGGGAACATTGACGGTGATCCACTTATCGAACCATTTCTAAATAACAGTAGTAGCATAAAAAACATGGGGCCCCTCATTTTTTTAAAAAATTTTTTTGTAAAAAATCAAAAACAATTATTTTAATGTAAAATATACTACTTTTCATCAAAAAAATAAAATTTTACATTTTTCTTTCAAATTTAAGGTAAAATGTTAAAAAATTTGATAAAATATGTAGCATAATATGTGTTGGAAAGAAAAATTTTGTAACACAAAAATATCATTATAATAAAATTTTATTTTAAGCAATTAATAATTTTTCAAACTAAAGAAATGTAACAAAATATATAATATATACAAACATTGTAACTAATACAAAGATTTTTTGAATTATAATTCCTACCTTTAATTTAAGTTCCATTAATGTGTGTGTATTTGTGTCTAACAAGGGAAGTACATGACCTCCGGGAAACGGATCTCATCCTAACTTTGGTATGTCTTTTATAATATAAAAATATGAAGAAAGCCAAGTTATCTCTTGCCAATGGCCACATTTACGGAAGTTATTCGACATCCAATAATAATACCAGTAAAAAATACTTCCAATTCGGTCGCTTATAACTCGAAAACAAATAAAGATAAGCAATCGAACCAAAAACCGGAAGAAAGTTGAGATCAAGTAGATATGGTTTAAAAAAAAGAAGCTCAAATTGCTTAATCTGAAGCAAAGTTATGAAGAAAATAAGAAATTGAAGATTATTAAGCGAAAATTTAATATGAAAAATTTATTGTTTCTTTTGGCTTAATAGTCTTCAATTTCTTATTTTCTTCATAACTTTGCTTCAAATTAAGCAATTTGCGCTTCTTTTTTTTTAAACCATATCTACTTGAACTCAACTTTCTTTCGGTTTGGTTCGATTGTTTATCTTTATTTGTTTTCGAGTTATAAGCGACCGAATTGGAAGTATTTTTTACTGCTATTATTATTGGATATCGAATAACTTCCGTAAAAGTGGCCATTGGCAAGAGATAACTTGGCTTTCTTCATATTTTTATATTATAAAAGACATACCAAAGTTAGGATGAGATCCGTTTCCCGGAGGTCATGTACTTCCCTTGTAAGTATTACAATTACAAATATTTACTATAAGATGATTAAATACCTTATTTTCTCGGAAAGTAAGAATTTCATTTTGTTACATTTTTCGTTAGTTCGTTTCAGGCAAACAAAGAAGAATTTTATGTAAAGTATTTTAAAACATGTTTTTTAAAAGGTTAGTAAAAAAGAGCAATTACTTTTATAACCATTGATAACATACTATCGATGTGCTGACGAAAAGTACGATTTTTTTCAACGGGGGGCGCATACGTGTACCCAACTTTGCGAGGGTACAATTTTATTTGTCTGCTCAATAAGTGTCATTTTCCATGAAGAAAATTTATGAGAATAATTTATTTTTTTTAAGAGCTAATAATAATTAGTTTTTTTTTAAATAGTGGTTACGGATATTCATAAAATAAATTAATCTATGTAGGTTGAAGCACACCTCTAAAACTTTTACATTATATTCTGTGATATGTGAAGATTATATAAAAAATTATCCAAACCATTTTTAATAAAAGTTTTTTTTTTATATAAACCTAATAAAGCAAAAAAGTAGAGTGAGTAACACAAAGAATTAATTAAAATGCGATAAATTATAATTTTTTTAAGTAATATATTATATATTATTAATATAATAAATAACGGTTACTATACTTTGTGACTTTTTTCTACAAGGAATGATTTTTTTAATATGATGAAAATCATCAAATAGCATTGAAAAGTGAAAGTAACAAGAAAGTCAAAAGTTCTGTGGAATCTCTCATATATATATATATATATATATATATATATATATATATATGGGTGGTTCCCTGTGACATCGAAGATGAAAAAAATAAATATTGCTATAACTGTGGGAATATGTTTTAGAGGTATCCAGTAGTTCCCCTGAATTTTTTCAGATTTTTTCTGGGCCATTATTTTAAGTTACTGAGAGTCAAAGTTGACATTTTAGCACTTTTTTGCATTATATGCCCATTTTCATGAATTTTTAGCTCCCAGGGGATGCATTTTTCACTAAAAACATAAGTATGACTTTTTTTGTAAAATTTTCCGAACTTTTCATTAAAAATACTTTTAAAGACATAAATGTATGCTGTCACACTCTTGTAAGCCATTTAAACCTTAAATAGTGAAAATCAGCAATTCTGCTCCGGACTCTGGTAACCTAATACTGTCTAAAAGATGTCCTTTTATAGTCAGAAACTGCCTAAAAATTTCCAGAGTGGGTCTAAATCATTAAGATCACTTATGGTCAAAATATCCGGGAAAAGTGCCCGAAATATTAATAGAAATGTATATTTGTTGCCTTATAACGATGAATCTATTAGCATGATCATTGCAAAAAAATTTGTGCACTTACCTTGGAGTGGTAGAAAAGTATCTTCACTTGTTTCAGTATCCATCTAATCCCCTGTAAGCTGCTAAAAATACAAATATTATTATACAAATGTAAAAAATTAATTTTTAAACATTTATAATGCTGAATTTTTAGTTTTACATCCCTTACAAGAATTATAATACTAATCTGAAGGATTACTATAAATATATAATGTTGATACTTTTATAGTAATCCTTCAGATTAGTATTATAATTCTTGTAAGGGATGTAAAACTAAAAATTCAGCATTATAAATGTTTAAAAATTAATTTTTTACATTTGTATAATAATATTTGTATTTTTAGCAGCTTACAGGGGATTAGATGGATACTGAAACAAGTGAAGATACTTTTCTACCACTCCAAGGTAAGTGCACAAATTTTTTTGCAATGATCATGCTAATAGATTCATCGTTATAAGGCAACAAATATACATTTCTATTAATATTTCGGGCACTTTTCCCGGATATTTTGACCATAAGTGATCTTAATGATTTAGACCCACTCTGGAAATTTTTAGGCAGTTTCTGACTATAAAAGGACATCTTTTAGACAGTATTAGGTTACCAGAGTCCGGAGCAGAATTGCTGATTTTCACTATTTAAGGTTTAAATGGCTTACAAGAGTGTGACAGCATACATTTATGTCTTTAAAAGTATTTTTAATGAAAAGTTCGGAAAATTTTACAAAAAAAGTCATACTTATGTTTTTAGTGAAAAATGCATCCCCTGGGAGCTAAAAATTCATGAAAATGGGCATATAATGCAAAAAAGTGCTAAAATGTCAACTTTGACTCTCAGTAACTTAAAATAATGGCCCAGAAAAAATCTGAAAAAATTCAGGGGAACTACTGGATACCTCTAAAACATATTCCCACAGTTATAGCAATATTTATTTTTTTCATCTTCGATGTCACAGGGAACCACCCATATATATATATATATATATATATATATATATATATATATTTGTTTATATGAAATGTTTTGGACTTGCATTCATATATTATAGTCAAGTAGTGTACATAAACCTAGACCAAGGGAGAAGCTTGGGGCATTGACCTTCAAGTTTACCTTTTGAAGCTCCACTGTGTTTTTGACTCCATTCACAATCGCACGTTTTTTCCAATATCGCTGCAGATGAAATTAAAATTGGCCTTTTTAAATATTTTAGTTATCCATATCCATAAGTATAATTAAAATATATAATATATTCAAATATATATAAATAAATAAATTGAAATTGTACAGTGGTGAGGCGAAGAAGGTATAATCATTATATACAATGGATGAAGGTAAACAAATAAAAGTAAAAAAATTTAATGAAGCTGTGACAGATTTTACGGTTCTTTTGTATTTTTTTAAGATTTTATTATGACTTCCTTAAATAAATTAAGCGCAATCAAAGTAGAGAAAATCACTCTATCTGATCAACAATTTCTAAATGTGTTGGACAATGAACAAGATGACTGTGAGTTTTTTTATTTCAGAATATAATGCTTTTGATAAAAAATAGCTTTTATAATTTCTCAATTTATTTGTTTAGCTCATCTATTGCTTAATATATCCAGTTCCAGTACTTGTAAACAAAGTTTTTTCGACACAGAAGATAGTCTTGCTAGCTTTCCTGACAAATTTCAGCGAATGGGAGAGTTTCACTTTTTAATATTATTTGAAAAATTATATTAAAAAAATTTTTTCACCCAAACCACCCAAAAAGTCTACTTTATTGACCTCAGCGGAGGGGCAACAGTTGAATTTTTTTCCACCGAGGAGTATACAGTATTTTATACTCCCCACAGTCACTTTTTCCTCCCCACGCTCTCTTTTTAATCTCTGTACTCATTTTTTTACTAACTGCATCAACTGAATTTATTACTTTTTATCACAATAATGATTATAATGAAGTATTTAACAAAATGTACGATAAATAATTCATAAACAATATACTAATTATAAATAACTATTTATTGTATTTTAACAATGTTGTATTGCATTAGTACGTCTGTTTTATAATAGAATATTCTATATGAAATGTTTGTATTTTAGAGAGCAACTTTCATGATCTTGATCGTGCACAATCATATGAAAATGAATTAGACGTAAAGAAGATTGCTGAAGAAGTGTCTATTGATTATGATGATTTTGATGGACAGACTCATGCCATCATGCCTACGGAAAAACAATTTTCAGGTAAATTAAATCATAAAAATACAGTAGAGTATTTTTTTAAATAACATATTTTGAAATTTGATTTGTTGCAGCTGAAGCTGGTTGTTCTGGCCTACAAGATCAAAATGTATGCCCGAGTGATGAGTCAACTGAAGATGAGGATTCAATTGACAATATTGAACATGACTCCACCATATCAAATGAAACTGTTCTCTACAATGAGACCTCCACTGACAGCCAAGCGTCTTATGTGGTGCCTGAAGGACTAAAATTTCCAAAAAAAATACAATGATTCTTGGGAAATCATTATCAAGAAAAAGGCATCGAAGCCAAAAAGACTGGAAATACACGAAAGCGAAAAAGGCACAATTATCTGGTGATGCAGGGTTATCAAAAAATGGAGCACCGATTTTCAAAAGAAAAATGGGTTTTGGCTGTATTAACTGCAGGTTTTCCTGTCAAAAGAAAATAACATTCACACAGCGACAGACAATTTTTGATGAATTCTGGAATATCGCTGACCATAATAGACAATGGGACTACGTTGCTCGATGCATTTGCATAAAAAAGCTCGACAACAGTGTCTCGAACAGCAGAAAACATGTTTCAAATACGTACTCTTTGCAAATTTCCTGCAAAGAAATAAAAGTATGTAAAACTATGTTCATAGATACGTTAGGTAAATTTTCTTAAATTATATAATTTGTAATATCTTTTTGAAGTAAGGGTTCACCAATATTTCTTGATTTTGAGATTATGAAATTGATAAAACTTTTGAGTCATAATCTGAAATATTAATGTACCCTTAGCTTAATAACTATCATCATTTCTTTTAATCTTTATAAATGTTATAAATATAAATTTTGCAGGAATCGGTGATACGTGGATAAAAACTATTGTAAAAAAATAAAAAACTCTAATAAAGGAGTCATCGAATCTGATCAGCGAGGAAGACACAATAATCGTCCAACTAGGATACCATCGCCGGTTAGAGAAAGTGTCAAAGCACATATTGAATCGTTTGAAACTATTGATTCTCACTATTGTCGGCAAGGCACCAATAAGCGGTATTTAAGTGAAGACTTGTCGTTACAAATAATGTACGAAAAATACAAAATTTCAATGGCTGAACAAAGCAGAGAAGCCGCTTCTGAACATTTTTATAGAGAAACTTTTAATCAAGAGTTTAATATAGGGTTTCATAAATCCAAAAAAGACCTCTGTGATCGGTGCACAGCTTATGACCAGATGTCAGAGGCTGACAAAGTTCACTATACCAATGAGCACAATGAACATTTGCAAAATAAGAGGAGGGCTCGTGAGTTAATGGCTCAAGATAAGAAGGAGGCTCAAGAAAATAAAACAATTTGTGCTGCCTGCTTCGATGTGGAGCAAACATTAACCACCCCTAAAACAAATGTTTCAATGAGTTACTATAAACGAAAACTCAACATTTATAATTTCACGATTTATGAACTAAACACCCACCAAGGTTCATGCTATGTATGGAATGAGACGGTGGGTGGCAAGGGAGCCAATGTGATCAGCAGCTGCTTGTTTGATTTTATAAAAAAATGGCTGCCACTGGAACCAAGGAGTTTCGATTTTTCAGTGATAACTGTGGAGCACAGAATCGTAACAAAATGCTTTTCTCTATGTACATCCAGGCTGCCGACATGCTACAAATTAAAATTAGACACAGGTAAAATGCAATATTATATTTCTTATTAAATTTCTATATTATGAGATACTGTCCTGACGTTAAATTGATCACAAACTAACAGCAAAAATAATTATTACTTACAAACAATCATAATTGCTTCCATTGCTGCTCCAATCCGTGTAATTGTTCTCACTTTGTTATTGTTCCTGAAGACCTACTTGAACTCCTTTTGAAAATCTATAAGAATATTTTTTTATAATCAACAAAACATTGATTGCATTGAGATAAATCTATTTGATCATTTTCTATCGTACAATTTTTTTTAACTGTATTAATCAATTGCTATGATATGTATTGCTCGAATTCCACAGTTCATAGAAACTGTAATATCAATTTTGTTATGAGAAACAATTTAAATAAGAAAGGAACTATTAACAAAAGAATATTGTATGAATTTAGGTACTTGGAAAAGGGGCACACGTATAATGAAGGAGACTCTATGCATACCACAATCGAGAATTTTTGCAAAAATAAGAAAGTTTTTAGTCAGATGGAATGGTGTGACATTATGCGTAAAACAAAGAAAAATGAGCCATTCTATAATATTACTGAGGTTACGCAGACTACAATATTCGATTTTCGACCATTGGCTAATGATCAGAACTGGTAGGCAATCAAAATAATGCACTTAAGAGAAATCTTAGTAATGCCTACGGAGAGTCATGTTTTAATAAAGTATGAGTATGATGAGGAGGCAAAGAGAATACTTATACCAACAAAGAAGAGTGCTGGCAAGCAATACCCTTTAAACAGACTTTATTTTGAAAAAATACAGTTAGATAAAGATAAAAAAAAAGATTTAGAATTCATGTACTCTACAGGAGTAATTCCTGCGAGTTACCATGAGTATTATAAATCACTAATACTCTAAGTGGTTTCGTACTCTTCATTTATTACTTGTATTCGAGTTACACTTCAACTGCCACATCAGTATTGTTCTCTCCATGTACATTTATTTGATTTATTCGAAACCAAATAAAACATCTAATTCCTTGTATGGTAGCCAAGCAGAGAACTGTAATAAGCTAATTCACTTGCAACGGCAAGTAATGGTGAGATGCTTTAGAAAACAGTTGTTGATGGTCAGTGTCAAATCATAAGAATTCAAATTCATAAGCTTGATTCACTGCTTCAAATATAACCTGTATTTTATTTAACTTATTAATTAAGATTTATTGACAGTTGTCTTTACAATTAAACTGTGTTATGAATTTTTTATTGGGACAAGAAACTTACTCTGCCTTGTGAATTTTTATCCAGATGGTATATTTGAACTAATTTACAGTATTATTTTATAACTATAGCTTGGTCCTGATCATATCCACTTTGTAATCCTAATACTTTATAAGCTTCGTCAACGGTGATAATGAGAGATTTTTCAAAACATTCTTTTTTAAGCATTCAATACGTCTTTCAATAATTTAACCTAGAGGAAGTAAATATATGTTAGAATATTAACGTTTTTTATATTACACACAATATTCTTATTATTATTTCATGAATTAATGGTGAATATTCTGTTAAAAATTATTACTTATTGAAATGTTATGCACTTTTAATATTATATACTTACAGGTTACGAAATTGCCATTGAAAAAATTTCAGAGTATCAAATAGATGCCGCAAACAATTTTTTTCCAATTGTAAATATCAAATAGCAGGAATCGTATTCTCTGATATGAACAGGATATAATTGATATCTGGGTATTGTAATACCTCTCACTTCTGGAGAAAAATTAAAATAAATATCTCAAAACATACTTCACATGATAAGTAACACATTATTGTGAGAGTTATATCGAGAGCAACTCCTGTGCCTGACTTAAGCTTATTTCTAAATAAATCTTTTAATTGATCTCGCACTAAAAGAAATTGAAATAAAAATTTAGTTGATAAGTCACTTTTACTACCAAAAAAATGAATAAATAGAAATGCTAAGAGTTTAAAAGTAAAAATACTGAAATAGGTTAAGATATTAAAAACCCATCTAGCTGGGTAACAAAAACTACAGAGTCAAGTTATTAAAACAATAAAGAATACTCTACTCACTCTCCTTTAATCGAGAATCGACTTCCTTGTGCTCCAAAATCTTATTTCGATAATCCTCGAAATAAATGTATATCTTTATCCTCCTTATATAAAAAAGTGATGGCCGGATTTTGTGAACGTGAAGACAAATGAATCAGCCATGTGGCAAATTAAAAAAACTTGGAGATTCCATTTTTAGTATAGCGGTCCCAACAAATCACTTTTGACAGAAAATTCATCATTGAAGAGATATTTTGGGTTTGTTGCTATAACTTACTTGTTGATTTTGGAACAAACAAAGTAGAACTGATGCTTGCGGTTGTTGTACTTGTACTGTTTGCATCGATGCTTGGCGCAGGAGTACTTGCAAGGAAACTGAACTTGCTTGTTCTTGTCAACAACATACCCAAGATGACATATTTCCAAGATTCTTGAATTCTATTTGGATGTTTTCATTGTTCAAAGAAGTATACAGAGAAGGTGTCGATATATACATTTCTTCCACATGTATTGCTACATGTAGATCAATTTTAGTGGCTGCTAAAAATCAATACGATTTTTCAATAATGGATATACACTACATAATAACATGTGGACATATTCAAAAACAGTACATTTTTAATTTTTAATAAAATAATGAAAGAATTAGATGCATGAATATAAAAAAAACATGAAAAATATACTTTAACAAAAGTATTTTGTACTTACATTTTCCTGAAATCACATCGAACAGTAAACAGCAACCTAAACAACAATTGAAAGTTCGCATCAGCGTTCTTATCAAAGGTATCAGTGTCAGTATCAGCTGCAGCTGCACAACACCAACAGCATGGGGCTACCTTAATGAAAGAAACTGAGGCTGCTTGTATAGAGGCTGAAATAATTTTAAATTTGTTGATTCATGGTAACCTATAATTATTTATAATTAATAGCTTGTACATTAACCATTGTTGTTAGTTCTGCAAATAAAATTTACATCAAAATGTGTTCACACTAACCATTATTTGAAGGCCGATGTTATAACGTTAAACAAAATTACACATTTTTTAAGCTAAGAGTAAATAATGGTTAGAATATACATTGCATTACACTTTACTGCACGATTAAAATTAGGTTAATAACGGTGCAAGCATCAAGGCGCTAGTTACTGCGGCCTTTTATTTTTATATCGTATACGGTATACTTACAATCCACATCGGTTATTGGGTCGATCGTTCGATTGGTCATTGGTATTTATTTACATATATATATATACACGGAAAAAATTTTGGGAGAGCGGCTCGCCATGTAGTGACGGCGGCTGCGCCAAACGTCGGGTGCGCTGCTAGGTCGCCTTGTCGGGCGGTCAGCTGTGCCGACTTGGGCGAGCGATTCACAGTGCGTGAGTGAGGAGAGGGGATACATATAATATACTTTTGGGAGAAGTGGCGCGCGACGAATATATTGAATGCTCTCGCTATCTGTCGTCGGGACGCCCGCTCTACCTCAACAAGAGAGAGAGTTCGAACTAAAGAGGGCGACGCGGTCTTCTTTGGTGTCGGTCGCGCGGCGCTACATACGCGAGAGCAGACACTCGCCCAAAATTTTTTCCGTGTATGTTATACACAACTTACTGCTTCCACTGCAGCAGTCAGCACGTCCGTGATTGCATGCATTATTACATGTTATAGAGGATAAAGGCGCGCTACTCGCGCCGTCATTTTCGATTCGAGAGCGAGTTTTGGATTACATATTCTCATAAATTTTGAATTAATTACATGTGTACTAGATGTTCAAGGCGCGCCACGCGCGCCGTCGTTTCGTATTCTGTCTTTGATGTTTTTTTTTTAATCTATAACATCTTTCTTTTAATAACAAAACATTCGAAAGTAGTAGCAGAACGTATCGAGTTGACGCAACTTTTCGACTCATCCGCGCGAGATCAAGATTCGAGACGCCCTCTTCGAGACGATCGCACGCTCATTTAGTATATAGGAAATCGATCATAAAGTTACAATTGTTCATAAATAAATTTCTCAAAAAATAAAAATAATAATAGACTTACTTTAATTAGGACCGATAATTGTTTAAAGAATTTCTTTTATAAATGAGTTTGAGCAGCATAAGTAACAGTATAGCAAGTAAATGGGGAAAAATGTAATTGGAAACTAAAAGAAAAAGTGATCGATGGCTATCCAAAAAAAGGATACCGGAATAAGTATAATTATTCAATATTTATCTTCTGACACAAGGTTTGTTCATTTATCTTGATTTACTTTTGTTATTACAAAAATGGACAATTGTTTTTTAACTTCAAAGATCAAAAAATGCTTTAAAAAATTGTAAAAAAATGGCAATATCAAGTTCTTTTCACTGTAAAAATTTTATTTAAATTTCTGAGTAGTTTTTCTACATCAATATGTTTAAAAAAGTACTTAAAATTGCTATTACAATATTTCCACTTAAATGTTCATAATTACCTAAGTGCACTGAGAGAGAAATAGTATATTACACACCTAGGGAGGTAAAGTATTGGTCAGTCCATAGCACATGTAAATTGGGACCTGAGCCGAAGGCGAGGGTGGCAAACATGTGCTATGGGGTGACCATTTTACCTCCCGTGGGATGTATACTATTTTTCACCACCAGTAGGCCGAAAATAACACATTCCTTTTTCGGTGCCGGGAGGGAATGTGGTACTTTCGGTCTACGTGTGGTGAAAATATATCTTGCACGTAAGTGGAGATAAAACTTAATGTAGACGCCGTAGCTGTGAAGTCGCAGTACGTATACTATCGAGAATATGGAGTACGATCTGAATCTTGGCATTTCCCTTACTGCTTGATCAGCATTCAAGCTTTCTACTATGGAAGTATTTTTTTTAACAAGTTTATTTTACGCGCGAAACGTTCTTTTCATTTCATTAGCAAATGATAATCCCTCAGCTTAGTAAACTTTTCCATCGCCTTTTTATATTTTATTCCAAAATGCTTATTATTTGCTTTTAAAAGTTAAGTTTCAAGTTTAACTAATTATATTTAAACAAATATTAAACAATGCTTCCAATCCGCATGTTTAAAAAAAAGTCTTCAGCGAATTATTTTTCATCTTTAATAAGTGATATGGTTTACTTATATATACATATACAGATATACGAATACGTATAAAACAAATATTTTTACCTTCCATAAATATGGTCAAAAGCATGGACAACATTAAAAAACAAATAATGATTTTTTCCAGAATTTTTTACTAACATTTGATGCCTTAAAACCATAATTTAAAATCGCGCAGTACTGCCACTACAAAATTTGAAAACAAAAAATCTCATTTGAGAAAGTTCTTTCTTCAAGCCGCCGCCGAGATAGGGTCTTATCGAAGCGGCGGCCGAGATAGGGCTTTCTTCAAGCCGCCGCCGAGATAGGGTCTTATCGAAGCAACTGCCGAGATAGGTCTTTGTTCCACTCAGGCGTCGATATATTATAAGTGCCGATTCACTTTTTAACCTTATTTATTACAATAAAAAGAAATAAAAAATTTAACAACTATTGCCAATATGTTGGCGATAGTTTGTAAGTGGTTAGATAGTAACTATTGCCAATATATTGCCAATATGGCAGGATGAGGTTTGGCGTTTTATTGGCAATATGTTTGCAATAACTATTGCTCATATCCCTGCAATATCTAGGCAATAGTTTATATTTTTACGCTGGTATGTATCATCTTTTACAGATTGTGAAAAAAATTAATAAATACCACTTTCAACGAACTAATATATATTTTGTAACAATTCTATCAAAATTTAAAAAGAACTAAATATTATATATCCAGAAATCATAATAAATTGAATATGCATACCTTATGAATTCTATATGTTGTCGTGGTAGATCTGCTTGGAACATATCACAGGTCACTTAGGGCTCTGTAGTAACCGACGCGGCCAGCGCAGGAATCGGCTTGGCATATGGCGTGCGTATCGGTAGACAGAAAACGCAGAGAAGTGCAACTACGACCAATTGTGAGCGTAGCGCAGTGGTAGCGTGATGCCCGTTCCATTTTTTTAATTTGTAGCAAATGAGTCTCATTGTTACAATGTATTTACGAATTTTTTATAAGAAATTGAAAATATTAATTACACACGAAATCTTTTATAAGTGTTTATCGTTATGAGTGAGAAAAGAATTCGTATGTAATCAACTTGTCAATTTCATAAAATTTTGGACCCGCGTAAAAATATAAACTATTGCCACTATATTGCAGAGCAATGGGCAATAGTTATTGCAAACATATTGCCAATATGTTGCCGCGACAATTGGCAATGTATTGCCAACATACCGCCAAACAGCATCCTCCCATATCTTTGCCAAATATTGGCAATAGTTACTATTTTATCATTTGTAAACTATTGCCAATATGTTGGCCATACCTCATAAATTAAAAAAAAAAATAAAAAAATATTACCCAGCCGCGGGATTTGAACCTTCGATCTTTAGATCCGAATGCTGGCTCTTTACCACTGAGTCATTTTGCTATTTTGTTATTAAGAGTTAATTTCAGGCTATAAAGAACAGTTGAATTCATAAAATTTTGGACTTAGAAATTTTTTAACCACACTTTCAACTGTTCTTTATAGCCTGAAATTAACTCTTAATAACAAAATAGCAAAATCCCGAGTAGAAATGCTAGCCAGGCCGCCTGAATTAGAAAACAGGGCCTGAAAAGGCCGCCTGTTAAGGGCCGGGATACGAATGTAATGGAATTTAAGTCAGGGCCTAATTTTGTTAGTTCGGATGTGAGGTTATAGTAAAAGTCAATTTTGTTAGTTCGAATGTGAGGTTAGTAATAGTATCTACAAATTATATAGTATTGTATATAAATTTTCAGGTTAGAATTTTATCAAGAGTTTTTTATAAATATAAAATGAATAAAAAAATGATAATGCTCAGAAGCTTAATTTACCAAGAGTTCGAAGGTATCGATTGAAAAGGAAAATACAATATATAAATAGTGAAAGTTTAAAAAAACACTTTAATAATATAAAAGTTTATGCAGTATTATATTGCTTTAAATATGTGAAAAGATTTAATTTTGTATTGTATAAAAAAAGTGCAAAATTATTAATATTATATTATATTAAGATTGTTGTAATTATTTGGAAATTATATTAAACCATATATTTTAATTATATTATCTATAATATTTATGTTTAATAAATATTGATGTATTAAAATGCATTTTATTCTATTTACAAAACCTATACGCACACACACGCACACACACACACACACACACATGCATGTACGCACGCCTAATTAACCTTATATTTATAATTTTATATTAGTATATTTTGTGGTTTTTAAGATTACAAAGCTGTTACACATGTAAGATAACGTTTTATTAACCTTTAGAGGACGGGATGGCCCCTATACGGGCCATGCCCATGATCGACCCTTTACATGTGTTAGTTTAGAGATGAGGCATCACATAAACTCGATTTCTATAGAAAAGTGAGAGAAAACAGTAAACCCAAATCCCCGTCCTCTAAAGGTTAAAAGTGATCCGATGTTTTTAAACATTAATTTTATTGAAAAAAGAAGCTTTTTTGAACCAGAAAATTCCCGTCCTCTAAAGGTTAATAATTAAAAACAAATGTAAAATAACAAATACATTCAGATTTAGTTTTTACTACTAATTCAGTGCCTTAATATCACCTGAACATACCCACAAAATAGTATTACATAACACAGGCCCTGATCTCCACCCCATTACATTTTTTAAAGGCCCTTTACAGGCACCTGTTCAGGGCCTTTTAATATTCGTCAGGTACCTGAACAGGGCCTTCTTTTTGCCTGGCAATCATTTCTACTCGGGATGGCTCAGTGGTAAAGAGCCAGCATTCGGATCTAAAGATCGAAGGTTCAAATCCCGCGGCTGGGTAATATTTTTTTTATTTTTTTTTTTATTTATGAGGTATGGCCAACATATTGGCAATAGTTTACAAATGATAAAATAGTAACTATTGCCAATATTTGGCAAAGATATGGGAGGATGCTGTTTGGCGGTATGTTGGCAATACATTGCCAATTGTCGCGACAACATATTGGCAATATGTTTGCAATAACTATTGCCCATTGCTCTGCAATATAGTGGCAATAGTTTATATTTTTACGCGGGGACTTACAAATTTTTTAACCACACTTTCAACTGTTCTTTATATCCTGAAATTAACTCTTAATAACAAAATAGCAAAATGGCTCAGTGATAAAGAGCCAGCGTTCCGATCTAAAGATCGAAGGTTCAAATCCCGCGGCAAACTAATATTTTTTTTTTATTTTTTTTACATTTATGATCTATGGCCAATTTATGAGCAATAGTTTACAAATGATAACATAGTAACTATTGCCAGTATTTGGCAAAGATATGGGCGAATGTGCGTTTGCCGGTATGTTGGCAATACATTGCCAATTGTCGCGGCAACATATTGGCAATACGTTTGCAATAACTATTGCCCATTGCTCTGCAATATAGTGGCAATAGTTTATATTTTTACGCGGGTTATTTTGAACAAAAGTTGTATGTGATGTTTTTCCAAAAAAATTAATAGATTTTGAGATAAATGGCTTTGAAAATAGCAATCTTTTTTAAAAATTAAAGAATTTTCATTTTTCATGGTGGAATAACTCTCAGTCAAATTATTTTTAACACCTAAAAATTTTTTTCTTTTTTCTGGAAGACATTTCCAGCCTGTTCTTAAAATTTGGTGCGATTTTAAATTTTCATCATACCACTTGACGTGATATAGCCCATATGTATAGTTGGATGAGTGAAACAAGTATATTAAACGACCGATGGTAGCAAATTAATATAATAAGGGAAAGGAAATTAATAACGCGTCAACTTCCTGATGTTCTTATTTTTTTCCAGCTTCGAAAGATATTTTGAATTTTTAAAAAAGAGAATATATGGCAGAGAAAATATGGCAGAGAATATTTGGCAGAGAATATATTACGAGATTATATGGCACTTTCTTTAACCGGGTTGCGAGATAGTACCTCCCACGTAAAAAAAATTTATAAAGTTTTTATAAAAATTGTATAAAATGATATGTATACAATTTGTATAAAAAATTGGTCTTATTGCCGGAATATTGAGACCTGGAGATTCAACTCCGACTGCACTTTTGATCAGATAAGTCCTCCTTTCTTTAGGTTTTTAAAAACTTAGCGATTTAGTACATCTTTCGGTATCGATTAAATTACAAAAATAGATACTTTGTGTTTTTGTAATATTTTTGTTGCAGGTTAGTCGATTTTAAAAGGACCATCAACAGCTTTTCCGTGCGTAGAAGCGTCGGTACAAGTCACCAATCGCCACCACGAAAACTTTTTCCAACCTATAAAATACAGTAAAAAAAATTTTATAACTTGTCTCGAACGTTCTTAATTACTCTTATTTATCTTTTTCTATTTAAAGTATGTTATGTATTGAAAAGTTTAATAAAAATATTTTTTTTTATAAAAGCCAATCATTTTTATAAAAATTTTATACAGTTTTTATAAGACAAATTTTTTATACAAATTGTATACAATTCATTTTATACAATTTTTATAAAAACTTTATAATTTATTTTTACGTGGGCTTCGTCATCCACATTCTGAAAAAGCATCTTTTTCAACCGGATGACAAGGTACCATCTTCTTTCTCTCAAGCGTCGATCTGCTAGCTTTTCACAACGTAAATCGAATACAATTACAGAAACAATAAAGCAGATATTTTATTGTTTCTGTTCTCATAACAATAAAATAGATATTTTATTGTTTCTGTTCTCATAACAATAAAATAGATATTTTCTTGTTTCTGTTCTCATAACAATAAAATAGATATTTTAATTAAATAAATAGATATTTTATTGTTTCTGTTCTCATAACAATAAAATAAATATTTTATTGTTTCTGTTACTCATACCAATAAAATATAAATTTTATTGTTTCTGTTACTCATAACAGTAAAATAAATATTTTATTGTTTCTGTTCTGTTTTCGTTATAATCTAAACTTAATGTTATTTTTAATATTATTTTTTGTTATAACCTATATTTAAAAGAGTAACATAAACGATAAAATATATAGCTCAGATGGTAGAGCAAGCCTTGTTCAAATCCCAAATAGAGTAACTTTTTTTATATTTTTTCACAAGTTATATTTTATTTCGCTACATCAGAATAGAAAACGCTTTAAATAATTAAAGAGAACCCTTTTTTTATGATTCAATTATTTCAAAGTGAAAGTTAAGGTATTGATTTAACATTGATTCATTAGTGATTTTGTATTGAGAAAAAATCAATGCTGATTCAATATGAACTTTATATTAAATCAATGTTAATTATTCTGATTTTTTTGCTGATATCAATAATAAATCATACCATATAATTAAAAAGTTTTTCAACGGCGTAGAAAATAACAAATTCGTGTTTTTTTTGTTTATTTATAAAACAATCAGTATTTTTGGGCAAACCTGACTCTTTTTTTTTCTTTTAAAAATGTAGGTTTTTCGGCTACGTATTAAATTTATTATAATATAATGAATACAAACTGTCGCGTCCATAGTTGCGTCAATTATTATAAAAATGTTTACAATATTGGAAATGATTAATAAACCATTCTCGTTCCTTCCGTCTGTAGAAGTAGCGAGCAAAATTTTTAAGAACAGAGATCACAGGATATAATGTGCAGGGGAAGTGAATAAATTATTGAAATATATTAATCACGAATTATGTATTTCAATTAATAAACTGTTTTAATTGAATCACATTATGTGTAAACAAATATGTGCATTTATAAACTATTAAATAAATGTATATAGTTCACTATAACAAAATATAGCAGAATATTGTATATATAGTTTATTAGTGAATGAAGAAAATGTGAATATTAACAGTTGTAGATAAGAGAAAGTTTAACAAATTCTTTATGTTTTCTTGTGTGAAAAAAACTGTTGTAGCGGTGAGGAATGTCACGCTCGCGAAAAGTTGTGTATATATAAGATATATATCCCCAGGTCATACTAAAGAATCACCGTAAGAAGAGCTGTTGCTCTAACTTTCACTTGCAATTGTAGGGAGGTATCTTCTGGGAAAAATACGTGCGTTCACATTACGTATATATTACAACAAGTCTTTCACATACAGATAGTTGGGAGCAGGTATGTAATAATAAGTCACTTCTTTAGCTATCCTATATGATTATAAAATATTGATTACGTAAAAATGTTCTTCTTACAAATTTTGTATCTATACACATATCTATACACATAATCACATACTATATCAATTAGATAATTGCAATAAATAAATATTTAATTTAACAGTATTGAATCATTAAAATATTATGCTTTTCGAGAGATATTTATTTCACATTTGCAACATAACAGAAAAAATGATTATAACAAAAGAAATTGAACATCAAAAAAAATTAATTTATTATTTTAGTAAATAACAAAAGAATTTAGTTTGTTTACCTGACTGAAATTTTTTATCGAATTACCAAACTACATTATTTGGCTTACTTTATGTGGTTTTTTATTCTATCAAATCTTATAATTAATTCGTTAAACATCGAAAAACACCTTCTGCAAAGGTGTAAAAATTCGCAACTATGATGTAATTCAAATTATACTTTTACAAGTGATATCTTATAGTTAAATATCTAATTTTAACACACATATCTTATCTACTTAAAACAATAACTTAATTTTTTTTATTCATAAAAAGCTTCCGCAATAGAAAGTACATGAAAAAAAAATTGGGTAGCAAAAGCAACTGGTTCATTAGCAAGGGTGCAAGTAACGTCAACCAACGATAACGTCAACCATCTCCGAATGTTTAGAATATCTAGTCAAAGGTTATTTTTGGTTTACATCTAGTTTGGTGCGAATTAATTCACGCGTAATTAAGAAAAGCCGCGATAAAGAAATTGGATGTCGATTTTCTTTACTCCATTTTTGCTTCTTTCCTTTATATCACATTATCCGTATATATCTATATTTATACTTGGAAAAAAGTTAAGACAGAGCGATGGGCGAATATATAAGAGAGAAAGAAAGACACTCTGTTCCAGCCCGTAAAAGAACGCGTACAGAGGTAAAACATAATAGAGAAGTTGTGGCCGTAAGAGGGAACTAGTATCAAGTGAATACTTTCATCACAGCTGTATCGTCTGGCCGATTTTGTTGTGAATATGAGTTATTACAATTAATCAATTGTTTACGTAATTTTTCTTTTATTTTATATGAAGCCAATATATGTGTTCTATACATTGGCAAGTTCTATATAAAGCCAATACATATTTGTTCGATAATTTGGCAAATGCATAATATTTAATAATTATACCTTCACTTAATTAAATAATTATTAAAAATGTTGATAAGATATTAATTATGCTACATACTTATAGTTATATTCCCTGGCGGAAATAGTATTTGAAAATAACTGCAAATAACTGCAAATAACTAAAATATTTAGTTGGGTTTGAGACGCTAATCACTATTATTTGTAGTTATTTGCAGTTATTTGCAGTTATTTACAGTTACAAATAATTATCTGCAGTTATTAGTCTTTGTTGAAAGTTATAACACAAAATTTGACAGATATTATAAAAGTTAATAGCAATTATTAGCAAATATTAGCAGTTTTTATTTGTTTTTAATAGTTATTTGCAATTATTTGCTATTATTTGCACTTCTATTTTTGTGCTATAATATAATTATAAAGAAATTGCATATAACTCCAAATAACTGAATATAACTGCAAATTATTGGTATAATCTATTAGTAACTGTTAAAAACTGCAAATAATTGCTAATAATTATTTCTAAAAACTATATAAACCTACTTAGAATTTGACAAAACTGCAAATAACTGCAGGTAACTGCTAATAATTGCAAATAACTGTTAATAACTGCAAGAAACTGCAAAGAGCTACAAATAATAGTTAATAGCGCCTCAAACCCATCTAAATATTTTAGTTCATTACAATTATTTGCAATTATTTACAGTTATTTGCAGTTATGTACAGTTATTTGCAGTTATTAGCATATACTATTTCCGCTAGGGTTGCATACGTTTTTTGACATTTAAATAAAACCAATAAGTCATCTCTTTGACAATCATTGAAATGATTTGAAAGGCATTTTATAATATTTTATAATATTTACAAAATAAAGAAAAGCATATTGTTAGTTATAATTAATAATATTTATTTATAGAAGTCATTAATAACTATAATGTATATACATAATTTTATATACACAATAAAATAAATAAACTATAACTATCCGCTATGTTTATTGTCCGTTTAAATAGCACCATCAGCGCCATCATATACACATAAGTACAATGTATATCGCATTTTATGTAACCCGCGTCCCGTATCCAAATTTGAATTTCAAATTTCTTTTATTTTATTACAAAAATATTTATTAATAACAATTCTCTTTTTTATTTATTTTTTAATACAAAAAATCGAATAGAAAAAAAAGAAATATAATAAAAAAATTTATTTATTAAAAAACTAGGAGGGCCGAGCCCCCCTGCGCGCTGCCACGCGTCAACCCCCCGCGCGCTTCGCGCACAAGTTTCTGTTCTCGGGCTGCGCCTGAGAACAAAAATTTATAAGGCACAACCGAATATAGCTCGCTTATTATTATATAAAATAATAATAATAATAATAATTATTATTATTAGAATTGTAATTATAGTATGCAGAATTATTATTTTGTATATACATTAATAATAAATTTCAAATGTATTTATAGATTTTCAATTTTAGATATAATTCTAATATTCTGAATATCAATGTATTGAAGAGAAAAGTGTCGTTCCTCAAATATCTCAAAAATTTAAAAAAAAATATTTGGCAAGAAAGAAGTAATAGGAAACACATTTTTGAAAGAAGAGGCAACGTGATTTAAAAAAATACATATGTACATAATTTACATGTGTTTATATAAAACCGTATAGTTTTTTTTTTTTTTTTTTTACATTAATGTTCCTTCTAAAGAATATTTGAGAGCCGCGGTGGTTCATGGGTAGAGCTCCCGATGACACTCACACCGAGGGTCGTGGGTTCGATCTCAGACGTGTACCTCTGAAAAATTTTTTCATATGCATTTTTCGAACACCGCGACTCAGTGGCTCGGCGTGTCACTATAATGTGACGCCAGTTTCAGGTGCGCGTGCGTTTCGTGCACTTGTCAGTGCATGAGAGGCACGGGCATCTGAACTATAGGGAACGTTAGGGACGCGAAGATGTAAAGAGGATCGCGGTGGTTCCATCGGGAGGACAGGAAACTGTAATTATTAGACTAATTACAGTGACCGATGATATCTTCCGATGGACACAAACACCACTGTTTCAACTACATGTGCTTTGTTTACAGACACACCGTTCACCTCCGTCGCTGATTAGCCCTGGCAGCATAAATAAAGCGACGTTAAATAACAAAAAAAAAAAATAATAAAGAATATTTGGTAAAACAATATTCATGGGACGTATATTTTGGACAGTAAAGGTAAGTAAATGTGATAAAATATTGTGCAATTTTAATTTGTCTGTATGAAACAATATAATTAATTTAGTTATTCGATATAGAGCAGCATTCATGTCTATTGTTTAAATTTGTTAATTTTTGAAGAAATTCATTTGTATGAAGCTTTGTTTTTTTTATTATGCAGCTGGTGGAATGGTTACTCGAGCATTATATAAATTTAATTTAGGTGCCAAAGATGTGTTATCGGGTGCCTTCTTTGGTAGTATATTTAGAGTAGTGTATGGTACCTATATGTACTTTATGTTTAAATTGATGAATTTGTCAAGTGAAAAACTCAGTGAACAAAGTCATAAATTGAAATATGTACATGAAGAGTGAATTATTAACTTCTATTTTAAATTACAATGTTATTAATAACATGTAAACGTTAATCATTTCTTTTTTTTTTATTAATTAAATAAATTAAGAAAAATTAAGAAAAAAGTAATTATAATATTTGAAAAGACAAATATATTTAAGTAATATAAAATCAATATATTTTTAGAATTCGCGGACACAATAAATTCGTTATGTTTATTTAACGTTCAAGTCCAACTTTTTCAAGTTTATGAACAAAGTTTTTTATCCAATTTTATTTAAAAATTTTAATTAAATTTTAATTTAAAATTTTAGAATAATTTGGACATATTGAAAACATGCTTTACAGAGTTTGACGTTTAGATTATTTTCAAAATTTTATTTTTGTGTGTAAATATTTTTTACTGTTTTATATTTTTCTATATCAAATTTTGTTATAAAAATATTAGTTTTTTTTTAATAAATAAAATTTTTTATTACAATTCTTTCTTTTATTCGATTTTTTGTATTAAAAAATAAATAAAAAAAGAGAATTGTTATAAATAAATATTTTTGTAAAAAAATAAAAAAAATTTGAAATTCAAATTTGGATACGGGACGCGGGTTACATAAAATGCAATATACACTATATTTATGTGTATATGATGGCGCTGATGGCACTATTTAAACGGACAATAAATATAACGTTAGTTTATTTATTTTATTGTGTATATAAAATTATGTATATACATTATCTATGTATATATTACGTATACACATAGTTGTTATATGATTTTCATGAAGTTTTACTGTATGATATTAGTTATTATAATATAAAGTTAAGTGAGCATTACAAAATAGCAGAAGCTCTTGTCCAGTATTTGTCCAATGTTGGCAGTGTTTGAAAATAATAGAATAATAACTATTTTTGGATGGTAAATAATTTTTATTTATTATTTAGTTAATTTATTTATGTATAAGATTTATATTTTATTTATTTTTGAAAATATTAAGTTCCGTAAGTTGTCAATAACTAAGTAATATTTATTTTTTTACATTTTATTTATGTTTTAAATTGTAGTATACTTGATAATTAAATTTAAAGATAATTTATATAAGATAATTATGAATTATAGGAGTAATTCACCTACTAGTCGGATTTAATACAAGAGTAACAATGGTAGTTAGTCGAACAATAATGGTTTAATTCAGCAATAACCACGAGCCTCTTGTTTTGTATTGGGATAGTTTTGGCGATGTTTAATCTTTCTCAAGGTTGATCTGGTATACATTAATGGTTTGTGACATTTTATTACTACATTTTTTAATTTATTTTAAATTACATTATAAGTTTGCATTTAATGTTGCATTTATTATTTTACTATTAAAGTTCTTATTATGTAATAATAAATACAATAATTTAAAAGAATGGCACTTATAATTATTAAGACCGAGAACATATTCAGGGTAAATATATAAATTACATAGATATTGTGAGAATTGACGGAGGACGGCGCGGGTCAGGTAAAAAGGATTATCAATAAATTGAGAAGCCGGTGGTTCGGGTTAATAATCAGGTTTTATTATAATAACTATATTTATAACCCTGTTGAAAAAACCTCATATAAACCTATAAAAAAAATTTTTTTATCGTACTTCATGTGGCTTTTGCACCCGGAGTTTGCGATAGAATGCTATACATTATTTAATACGAATCATAATGAACACCTCATAAAATGCGATAAAAATAAATTTGTTTATAAGGTTTTATAGGAATAAACGTGTAACATAAAAGAGCATAAAATAGTTTATCGGAGTATATCGGGTACACATTTATATTTAAATATTTTGTATTTATATTTACCGGGCATTATAAGGATTTGCCACTTTTCACGTACTTATATATCAATGCTTTTTCACTCTAAAGCTTATAGTATTTTATAATGAAAAACCCGAACATGAATGAATTATCTATAGTTCTATTTCAGGTAATACAAAATGATATATTCTTAACAAGTGGATTTCTATCGGGATTTTAACAGTTATTGTCTTATAGAGGTTACAAAAATATAAGGTTAAATAGGGCGTTTCACAATAACGCCAAGTAACGGCTATATGACCTTACCAGCATATTTCAATATTATATAACAATTTATAGGGATTTATGACGATCGACGCATGAAATGGGCGGCTTGCCTAACGCATCGTACCTGGCTTTGCCAGTCAAAAAGTAACCGCTATTGAATCGCTTATCGCATTTTATGAGGTATATTGCTGTATTAACTATTTACAACGAATAGACATGTATCTGGATTACAAATAATTAATGATTTTGCATGATTTCAATTAATCGGGTTGAATAGGAAATTTCACTATAAAGGCGAGCATTATTTATCCGAATCTACCGGTATATTCTAATATTGTCAAGCAACCTATGTAGTTCGTTTATAGGGTTTAATCAGTATTATCACATAAATAAGCGGTTTGATTACAGGATCTTATCGGTTACGCCTGTCGTAGAAGCAACCGCTATTGAATCGTTTATCGTATTTTATGAGGTATTGCTGTATTTACCATTTACAACGAATAGGCATGTATCTGGATTACAAATAATTAATGATTTTTCATGATTGCAATTTATCGGTTTGAGTAGGAAATTTCACTATAAAGTCGAGCATTATTTATACGAATCTACCGGTATATTCTAATATTGTCAAGCAACCTATGTGTTTCGTTTATAGGGTTTAATCAGTATTGTCACATAAATCAGCGGTTTAATTACAGGATCTTATCGGTTACGCCTGTCGTAGAAGCAACCGCTATTGAATCGTTTATCGTATTTTATGAGGTAATGCTGTATTTACTATTTACAACGAATAGACATGTATCTGGATTACAAATAATTAATGATTTTGCATGATTGCAATTAATCGGGTTGAATAGGAAATTTCACTATAAAGGCGAGCATTATTTATCCGAATCTACCGGTATATTCTAATATTGTCAAGCAACCTATGTAGTTCGTTTATAAGGTTTAATCAGTATTATCACATAAATAAGCGGTTTGATTACAGGATCTTATCGGTTACGCCCACGTAAAAAAAATTTATAAAGTTTTTATAAAAATTGTATAAAATGGATTCTATACAATTTGTATAAAAAATTGGTCTTATAAAAACTTTATAAAATTTTTATAAAAAAGATTGGCTTTCATAAAAAATATATTTTTATTAAATTTTTAAATAAATACCACACTTTAAAGCACATTTTAAAGAAATTTACATACCAAAACGCGGTTCACTTTAGGCTAAATATAAATTGAAACATTTTAAAACAGAAAAAGATAAATAATAAAGTAATTAAAAACGTTCGAGATAAGTTTTAAAATTTTTTTACGGTATTTTATAGGATGGGAAAAGTTTGTGAATTTGGGGAAACGTATTGCGCAACTTGGGAAAAGTTTGTGAAAATTGGGAAAATTTTTGCAAAACTTAAATGTTAAAGATTTGGGAATAAACATATATAACCTTAAAAACAGAACTGCAAAATTCATCAGCTGGCAGCGGTGGCGATGGGTGACTCGTACCGACGCTTCTACACACGGAGAAGCTGTTGATCGTACCTTTAATATCGTCTAACCTGCAACAAAAATATTACAAAAACACAAAGTATCTAATGTACTCAATCGCTAAGTTTTTAAAAATTAAGAGAAAGGAAGACTTATCTGATCAAAAGTGTAGACGGAGTTTAATCTTCAGGTCTCAATATTCCGGCTCTCCCCTCACCGAGACTGAATTTTAAATTCTCAAAATCGATAATATTCCATGCTGGTCAATTGACGCACCACATATATCTAGGTTAAAAGTACGACTTCCGCGACGAATTTAGTGGTAAACTGCTTGATTAAGTAAAATACGACGGTAAACGTTTCGCGCTGCACTAAGCTCACAGGAATAAGACATCAAACTGAAGTTGGTTAGATTTCAAACTGAAGTTGGCTTTTTTCTCTATCGTCAATTCAATTTATACAATTTTTATAAAAACTTTATAAATTTTTTTCACGTGGGCGCCTGTTCTTGAAGCAACCACTATTGAATCGTTTATCGTATTTTATATGAGGTATTGCTGTATTTTCTATTTACAACGAATAGGCATGTATCTGCATTACAAATAATTAATAATTTTGCATGATTGCAATTTATCGGGTTGAATAGGAAATTTCACTATAAAGGCGAGCATTATTTATCCGAATCTACCGGTATATTCTAATATTGTCAAGCAACCTATGTGGTTTGCTTATAGGGTTTAATCAGTATTATCACATAAATGAGCGGTTTGATTACAGGATCTTATCGGTTACGCTTGTCGTAGAAGCAACCGCTATTGAATCGTTTATCGTATTTTATGAGGTATTGCTGTATTTTCTATTTACAACGAATAGGCATGTATCTGGATTACAAATAATTAATGATTTTTCATGATTGCAATTTATCGGGTTGAATAGGACATTTCACTATAAAGGCGGGCATTATTTATCCGAATCTACCGGTATATTCTAAAATTGTCAAGCAACCTATGTGGTTCGTTTATAGGGTTTAATCAGTATTATCACATAAATGAGCGGTTTGATTACAGGATCTTATCGGTTACGCTTGTCGTAGAAGCAACCGCTATTGAATCGTTTATCGTATTTTATGAGGTATTGCTGTATTTTCTATTTACAACGAATAGGCATGTATCTGGATTACAAATAATTAATGATTTTTCATGATTGCAATTTATCGGGTTGAATAGGACATTTCACTATAAAGTCGAGCATTATTTATCCGAATATACCGGTATATTCTAATATTGTCAAGCAACCTATGTGGTTCGTTTATAGGGTTTAATCAGGATTGTCACATAAATGAGCGGTTTAGTATTACAATAAACACGGAATAGTTGATTAAATTTTTGGTGCGATATTTGTATTTCTCAAGTGGCTTTGGTGTTACTAAGAACACATAGAAATATTGGGCAATTGAAATATTTTTTTCCTAAAAATAGGTTAATATGTTTTCATATTAGAAAAATAATGAAGTATAAACTTTATTACAAGAGAATACTAAATAAAGAATACATACCAATTCCGTAACATATTCTGAATTATTTTAAATGTTAACATGAATTATCGAATCATATAAAAGATTAACAAAATTGGATTACTTTATTGAAAATTAAATTATTATTTCTTTCCCTAGCGGAAATAATCATATGCGAATAATGTTTATAAATACTTAATAAAAGTTATTAGCTTTTATTAGATTTTCATAACACTTTATAAAGTGCGGATTTTGGACTGTAGTAATAATTTAAAAAATTTGGTGATGTTTATAAGATTTAGTTTAGTTGTTTTTAACATTTCGTAAATATTTCTAAGCTTTATTTTAGGTTTTATTAGATTTTTGTATTTCGAAAATATCGTGAAAAACGATAAAATGACACTAATAGTAACTGTTGCATTTTCCTATATTTAACTATTTCTAGCTGTTTCTAAGTGATGTATGCAAAAAAAAACAAAAGCTATTAATAAAAGATTGCTATTGCTAAATATTCATAAAAATTCTAAATACTTATTTACTGTATATAATAATTTAAAAAAGTTATTAGTAGTTATTAGCTTTTTTATACTCGCACATTTCTTTTACTTTTGAAAAAACCTAAAAGCTAAAAAAATCTTGCAAAAGCTAAGAAGAGCTAATAAAAGTTATAAATTCTTACTAACTATTAACAGAGTCCAAAATCTGCATATTATAAATTGATTATAAAATTTATTAGCTTTTCTTAGCTCTTTCTGGAAAAATAAATTTCCGTCTGGGTTGGTGTTTATTACTAGCTCACTGTAGAAAACCACTATCTTTACTTTCATGAAGAATAACATTGAAAAATATTTATAATTAAAGGGCACAAAATTAAGAATACCTGCAAGTGTCACTCGAGTCTGACAATTATTTCTATAACCATTACTAAAGTAGTTAAATATATAGGAATATTGAATATTGAAATATTTGTTCTAAAAGTTCGGTTAATATTTTTATTTTTAAAAAATAATGAAGAATAAACTTTTGTATAAGAGTATACTAATGAAAGAATACATATAAATGCCGTTACATATTCTGAATTATTTTACAGAGTTTACTTGAATCAGTGAATCTTATAAGAATTATTATATTGGATAAGTTTATATAAAATAAATTTAATAATTCTTTGATTTTTATTAGTAGCTTTATAATAGAAAACTTTTACCTTTACTTGCATGAAGATTAACAATAAAAAATATTTATAACTAAATAATTCAAAATTAAGATTACATGCAACTGTCTAGAGTTTGGCTGTTATCTTACAAACATTACTAATTAACTTAAACATAGACGTAGTATAAACTTTGAATATTTTGTTTATAAGTTATGTTAATATTTTTCCATATTTCAATAATTAAAAAGAAAAACTTATTTTACAAGAATATACTAATTGAATTACTTTTTAACAAGAGCATAGTGTATATATATGAGTATATGTAAAATATTACTCACTCAGAGCTATTAATTATTGATATTAATTAGTTTTATAATTTAGAGCACATTCAAATTGAATTAAAATTATTTGTTTTCCAGATCTGTTTTGTCCTTGGACGAAGAATATTCTTTGTATTTGAAAATATACTGAAAATTAACATGTAATTGAGTTCGATTTGATGTCTGAAAAGAAAAGAATTATTATATTGGATAAGTTTATATAAAATAAATTTAATATTTCTTTCATGTTTATTATAGTAGTATATCATAGAAACTTATATCTTTATATGCATGAAGAATAACAATGAAAAACATTTATAACTAAAGGTTACAAAACTAAGAATACATGAAAGTGTCACACGAGTATCGCTGCAGCATTAATAAATTAAGTATACTTATGTAATTCGTATTATTGTTGGCGCAGCCGATACAACCCGATAGGCCGTCTGTCCCTTACATGCGTCGAACCTCGTAAAACCTTATAAAAGAACTGTATTGGTTGGTTTAAAATTACGGAATTTAACGGTAGACACCGATAGCTGTTAGTGGACAATATAGTGAAAAGCCTTATAGAACCTTATTAATTCAATGCACACGAATACGTCAAATACTCGAAAACCCGATACATGCCTATTTGTTATAAATAATAAATACGGAATTGCCTGGTAGAATGCGATTAGCGATTTGATTAAGATTTGTTATTGCTGGCGCAGCCGATAGTACCCGATAGGTCGTATGCCTAATACATGCGTCGATCCTCGTAAAACCTTATAAAAGAACTGTATTGTTTGGTTTAAAATTATGGAATTTAACGGTAGACACCGATAGCTGTTAGTGGACAATGTAGTGAAAAGCCTTATAGAACCTTATTAATTCAATGCACACGAATACGTCAAATACTGGAAAACCCGATACATGCCTATTTGTTATAAATAATAAATACGGAATTGCCTGGTTGAACGCGATTAACAATTTGGTTAAGATTGTTTTTATGGATGTCTCAGCTCATACGATCCGATAAACGAACCGCCCATTTATTTTGTTGATCATCATATTGTACTATAAAATGTTTTTTTCTTTTGTGAGGTTTATCTTATAAAATACTATAAACATTTATTGTATAGTATGGTATGAGGTTTTTGCACCCGGAATTCCTTATAGACTCGAATTATAAACCTACTATTAGAAAGTAAAAAAATATATAAACATATACAGTATTTCCATGATAAGAGCTTATTAAATTTTTTATCGGGAAATGTGTATGAACTATAATCTTTTCATAGTCATTCCTTTTATTATAGAACCCGATTAATATTTTCTTGGATGCACTTGTGTAATTCATGTAGTAAAACATCTATACAGGCTTATAATTTTTCAATCAATTTATTACGATGTATGCCGATTCTGAATTCATATTGGTAAAGTGAATAGATTTCTATAAATAATTAAATGAGCATATCTCTATAAAAGCCTATAAATTTATTAGTCTCATAGAAACTGATATATCTTTTACCAGGTAGAACTTATAAAAACTAAATTTCGGAACTTGTGATTCGTAGCTGTGAGGATTTCATTATAGGTACCGATAAAAAAGAAATCGCCCGATATATTACTATAAAATTTTTATCGGCACCCCGATTCAATGAGCCATTATTTTATCGGATTTTATAAGGTCTTTTCAACAGGGAATGTGACTCCCGACAATCGTGTTAGTCGTGCGCGCGCCTGCGTCACTCTGACGAGATTTTGTGACTCTTCGCGGTTCTCCCACTCAAGCGCTCCCTATTCCTCACATACACATATATTCTCGACAATATGTACATAATTACATACATCAATTAGCACTTTTACAGTCGGCCTATCCTGACAAAGAGGACCGCGAGTCCTCTGGAGTAGATGATGTTTCGTCATCATCGCTATCGTCGTAAAAATCATTGGCTGGGTCATTCAATACCACCCACGGCCTCAAACGCTCAGGAGGTAGTATAGATTCGTATATTTTTTTGTTTCATTGGATATCCCGGTATATCCGTCACTACATAGCGGTCGTTATCTAATTTCTCTCTAATCACATACGGTCCGGTAAATTTCTTACCCATTTTTGTACTACCCGGAACGTCGGAGCTCGTGGGCTGTATACTGACATATTCTCCTTTAGAATACTCGCGATAATATTTCCGGCGTAAATTGTACGCATTAGACATTTTCTCTTGGTTCCGACTAAGTCTAGAAGTGACGTCGTTTCGAATTTCCTCACGGTTCACAATAAAATCATTATAACTAAGTTCCTCGTTTAGCGCGTCTCGAAGAACATCGGTTGTTCCTATACGAGACTCGTATCCTAACATTACCTGTGACGGTGTACGACAAGTTACGGCGTGAACCGAGTTATTCAGTGCGATCTGAACTCGTTTTAAAACATCCGGCCAACGATCCGGAGCAGATTCCAGCTTACAAATCGCAGGAACGATCGTGCGATTGTAACGCTCGATTTGCCCGTTCGCGCGCGGGGTCTGTACGGCGATAAGAACGTGTTTGATAGACATTGAATCGCAGAATTCACGAAACTCGTTACCGGCAAATGCCGAGCCTCGATCGGAAATAATGCGACGCGGTGTACTGAAGAAACTAAAAACATTGCTTAATATTCGAATGACTTCGCACGCGGCCGTAGACTTCGTCGGTTCCAATACGATAAATTTCGAAAAGCCTTCGATTATTTCGAATATGTGGCGATACCCCTTTACTGAACGAATCAGTGGACCGACGTGATCGATATGTATCGTGTCCCACGGTTGGGAACCTTTATCGATTGGGTGCAAATAGCCCTCTTTTACATTTATCTTCTTATTGTACTCTAAACATTTAACGCAATTTATTACACATTTTTTTACAAATTTCCGCATATTATAGAAATAAAATCCTTTCCGCAAGCGTTCTAAAGTTTTATCACAACCTAAGTGCGCTTATTCGTTGTGTACGTTTACAACCAATTCCTTTCGCATACCGCGGGGTACTACTAATAACCGTTTGTCCTTTAACACGCGAAATAATTTATCGTTAATTACTACATAATCTTCGTTTCCCTGATTACCCGATTCTACTCTATTTTTTATTTCTTACAGCTCTTGGTCGGATTTCTGAGCTAAGGCTATTAGATCAGTCATTTTATCTTCGGTAATCGTACAAATATCAAAATTCCTACTGAGCGCGTCTACATGTTGCATTTGAGTTCCCTTCCGGTGTCGGATAGTATAATCGAATTCTTGGAGTGGTAAACTCTAACGACAGATTTGTGCGTTAACTATTTTTTTTCCAGCGTCTGCTTAACCGCTGCACAATCGGTGACTATAGTGAATGGTTTCCCTATTAGGTAGACTCGAAAACGATTTAACGCTTTAACGATAGCTAATGTTTCCAATTCGAAACTGTGGTAATTACGCTACGCGTCGGTGGTCTTGGCGCTGAAGTAAAACACAGGATGGAAGTCTTCATCTTCCTGTCGCTGCAGTAATACAGCCCTGTATCTTCGTGAACTGGCGTCGGTATGTAGTTCTGTCTCCTTGTCAAAGTCAAATATTTTTAATACTGGCTCCGTTGTTAACAATTTTTTTAGTTCGTTAATCGCCTCGATATGTTCATTTTTTATCTCGAATTCGGTACCCTTTCGCAATAAATCGGTTAAAGGTAATGCTATCTTAGCATATCGGGGAACGAATTTCCGGAAATGTCCGGTAAGACCTAAAAACCCTCTCAGTTGTCGCGGATTTTGAGGTATGGGAAACGTCTCTACCGCTAATGATTTTGAGATACCCGGTCGAATCTCATTAAATTTAAGTCTGTAACCTAAGTAATCCAGTTCCGTTACTACGAAGGAGCACTTATCCAACCGTGGTTTTAAGCCGTATTTCTGTATAATATTTGTAACCTCCTCTATAATTTTTAAATTTTCGTCAACCGACTCCGTCGCTATTAAAAAATCATCGAAAAATACAAAAATTTTCTTGTCAAATATTAAATCGCGAAAAAGATACATGATAAACTCGGCGAATACTAGAGGTGAATTCCTCAAACTGAAAGGAGTTACCCTAAACTCATATAGGCCGCTCGCAACTATAAACGCGGTGTACTTAATGGAATCCGGATGCACGAAGACGTGGAAGAACGCGTCCTTGAGGTCGATTCTTGTAAAAAATTTCTTACGCCCTGCCTCAGCCACTAGGTCGTCTATTCGAGGGATCGGTCTATTCATCGGGACGGTGACCTTGTTGAGCTCCCGATAATCAACGCATAAGCGGTATTCTCCACCCTTCTTCTTTGCCAAAGTTACTGGACTGGCGTACTCCGAATCACTGCATCGTATGTAGTCTTTACTGAGCCATTCTGCAATAATTGTTTCGATAACCCGTTCCTCATGGATTCCAAATCGTCTTGGTTGTGATCTTATTGGTTTCTCGTGTCGTACCTCAATCTGCAATTGAACGGGACAATTATAAGGTTCATGATTACGATTATTTACACAGGATCCTATTGCATGTTCGATTCGTTTATTTTGCTCAACCGATAGGTTAGGATTGACATCCAACTGCAGTCCTCTAAGATCCAGCCCAATATTCATAACAGCGTGAATGAAGTCGGTTTCATCGTTGCTATACGATCCCAGAATGACACGATTACCTTCTTTCCTCCAAGATATCGAATTCAGAAAGGCTCGTCCCAATAAGACATCCGTCACCATCGAACCATCGGGGACAACTGAAGCCGTGATCCGGTAAGCTTTTCCATCGATCGAGCCCTCGAATGTGATCGCCAGACTGCAAGTTACCACGCTGTTGCCGAAACCGCGCAAAGTTATGAAGTACTCGTATACGTTATCCGTTCCTGTGCAATTCAAATATTTTTCCTTAATTAGATTTAAAGGGCTACCTGAGTCAAGTAATGCAGCGAGCTCGATGCCTTCGATATTAATTTTCTTACAATACACATTATCATCGGCTATAATCGGTCTATCGATCTGCATAATATTTTGACTCGTTTTGTCCTTCTTGGTGATTCCCAAATTTTCCGCTGTACACAGACGAGCTATATGCCCCGGCAAGTTACATTTAAAGCATACCAAACTACGACCGTTACCGAAGATCTTATTTTGTTTTCGTTCAAAGTTCGTGTTTACCTCGGTCTTATCGTGATATACGTGTTGTCCGCTCTTATTATTAGCAACAACCCGTCGATCGCCTTTCGCGACGTCTTTCCGTCCTTCACCATGACGGCGGCCATTTCCCGAAAATTCGCCCAAGGAAATAGAAATTCCCTTCATGGCCTTAAACAAGCTCTCGAGTGTTTCGTGCTGACCAGATGCCAATTGCACGCGTATTGTAAAATTTTCTATACCTCTAATAATGTGGGCAATACTTTCCACGTCCGTCAATTCGGCTTTCCTGGCTAGACTGAGCTTCTCCACAGCATAGTCCTCCAAACGCTCCTCGCGCCTCCAGACTCTTGCTCGCATCTTTTCCATGAGTCGCCCGATGTCCTTGATCTCACCAAACATGTCCTTTAGCTTAGCAGTCAGTTCCGACCACGGC
The DNA here is from genome assembly GCA_026168455.1 of Theocolax elegans. Classification (NCBI taxonomy): domain Eukaryota; kingdom Metazoa; phylum Arthropoda; class Insecta; order Hymenoptera; family Cerocephalidae; genus Theocolax; species Theocolax elegans. The sequence continues at coordinate 31,803,643 of CM047425.1, read as the reverse complement.
AAACTCCACAGGTCCTCTTGTGTTTCGAACCATTGTTTGACCTTACCCGTGAATTTATTGGTCGCAAGCATCTTCACGACGTCATCCGATAGATCGTATGCAGCACGTGCCAATTCTATCTTCCGCAGCCACGACTCCAAATTCATGGTTACGCTCTCACTATAATCGTACGGAGGTATTTGTGCTGCGATCTCACTGTATGGCGGTCTTTTTGGAGTCCTTTCCTCGGGAGAATTTTGAACTTGCGGTAAATTCCTCAATCGTGCATTTTCTCTGTCTCGTACTTCCAATAATTGCGTTAACTGTGTTAATTGAGACATCATAGCTTCCAATGTGTTTTGGAATTTCCGCCTCTCTTCATTTTGACTCGCCACGAGGTTTTCAAGATTCCTAGTGTATTGGTCGTTCGCCATCTTGATCAGTAAAAATCGTCAATTTTGTTCCGGTTTCGTTTCAATCTCGTTGCGATCCCACTTCTGATCTGTGAGAATTGACGGAGGACGGCGCGGGTCAGGTAAAAAGGATTATCAATAAATTAAGAAGCCGGTGGTTCGGGTTAATAATCAGGTTTTATTATAATAACTATATTTATAATGTGACTCCCGACAATCGTGTTAGTCGTGCGCGCGCCTGCGTCACTCTGACGAGATTTTGTGACTCTTCGCGGTTCTCCCACTCAAGCGCTCCCTATTCCTCACATACACATATATTCTCGACAATATGTACATAATTACATACATCAATTAGCACTCTTACAATATTAATTTTGAAATAAGTTTATAAAATTTATAATTTAAGCACAGTATAATTTTTATTTAACATATATAACAATTGTTAAATTATGTAATTATGCAATATTAATTAAAGTGTTTTGCGAACATCATTAAGATTTTCAATCCATTAACTGATGTTTAATGTGTTATCTTCTAACAACTTTTATTACTTAATGTGATATTTTTTACGTTTTTAAATATTTAGCTTTATTATCTATTACAATAATAATAGGTTTTTCTTTTTATTTTATATTTACAGAAGTAGTGCTGATACAAGTTCAAACGAAGGTTTCTTAGCTAGTATAGTTACGGTGGTGCTCCGCAATCATTGCCAGCGTTCCAACATCCTAGTCATTCGTTTTTGAAAGTAAACGGTTTCACTCAACAGGTGTATCAAAAATATCATTCACGTAGTTTAAAAGGTAAGATATTAAAAAACCTTGAATTTACTTTTTGTAACAAGTTATAAATTCTTGATGTGATGATGATTATTATAATATGTTTTCTTTTCTTAGCTAAAGAAATCATGTTGATATTAATCATGTTGTTATATTCATTATTTATAAAATTTACATAGTCATTCACTTTAGAATTCATGGAATCTCTTTTTATTTCGGAGCGTAAACAACTTGGTATAGAGAAGTTACAAGAGGTGAACACACTCTTCCAATTTTGATCATTTTTCTTAAAGGAGAATTTCAATTGCACTATGTACGAAGAGTTTAGGACAATAGCTTATGAAGATGTATGTGAAAGATATTGTTATGGGTTTAAGTGTCTGATTTGATTTTATAATTACGGTATAGAACAAAAATTCAGACCACAACTTTATAAAGATTTTCAAGTGGAAACAGTGAAAAATTATAAAAGTGGTAACGTGCATTTATTTACATAAGATATATATTCAGAATTTTTAGATAGAAATTGTATTTTACGGTACAAATAACATTTATACTTTGAAATTGTTATATTAAAATATATTATTAAAAAATCTTAAGATAGATTACAATGTAATTGTCTATTAACAAGTATATTATTTTATACATACAGTCTAAACCCTAATCTGTAAAAATCGACGTTAGAATGTTTAAATTCGTGATTTTACAGTTGATGAAAAGGTTAAAATCATTAAATTACACATTACAGTAGGTAAAATACATAATTTACACTTTAAGCAATGGAAATTGTGATATTTATAGATTTGAAATGTGTAAAATATGAAATTTACAGCAGTGAAAAGTGCGAAGATTCGGCGACTAAATACAAAACTGTAAATTCAAGATTTTACATTTACCAAAAAAGTAAAATGGTAGAATTACACATCTGAAAACTGCAAATTGTAAAAATTAAATGTTTCAAAAGCGTAAGATGTAATAGAAGGAAAAAAATAGAATTTAACTCTTTTATATAGGTTAAAAGTACTCATTTTACGATTTGGAAAGTGTAAATATAGAAAATAACGATTTGAAAAACTGTAAAATCTCGTGCATTGATTTAAATCTATAAATATTAGATTTTCAACTTCTTGGAAAGAAGAAAATAATAAAAGTTTATTTATATACAATAGAATATAAGTAGAGGGTTTTAATTAAAGAATTATAACCTAAATTAATATTTAGGTTATTGCGAAAACGATTCTTATACACTACAAATATATTTAAATATAGTTAAATTCTATTTTTTTCCTTCTATTACATCTTACGCTTTTGAAACATTTAATTTTTACAATTTGCACTTTTCAGATGTGTAATTCTACCATTTTACTTTTTTGGTAAATGTAAAATCTTGAATTTACAATTTTGTATTTAGTCGCCGAATCTTCGCACTTTTCACTGCTGTAAATTTCATATTTTACACATTTCAAATTTGTAAATATCACATCAATTTCCATTGCTTAAAGTGTAAATTATGTATTTTACCGACTGTAAAGTGTAATTTTATGATTTTAACCTTTTCATAAACTGTAAAATCACGTATTTAAACATTCTAACGTCGATTTTTACAGATTAGGGTTTAGAGTGTACACATATTATTTTTTTAGAAAGAAAAGTACGGCTTAAACATTTTTGGAAAAGGAAGGAGAGTATAAAACATTTGTTTAAATTGTCCTTTGAATATCAAAAGTATTGTAATGTAAGTTTTTATTATAGCATAAGAGAAAATAATTTTTTACTTTTTGTAAAATAATTGTAAAATAATTAATTTATGTTAAAGATGAGTATGAAAGTGTATTGCATTTAAATGATGAAGTCATACGACTAGTTGGGTACCTGAATTTCAAAAAAATACGCCTTCAAAACAAAAATGTTAGATAGGAATCATTTTTAGTAACAATTATATAATAATTTCAATATTTTATTTTTCATTTTTTATTCATGGTGTACACAATTTGCCACTTCAAGAAAGACTGAAAAATTGGCGGTAAAGGCGTCACTTAACTATATTTCTGAAATAGTTGGACCAGATTTACAAGATGGTAGCAATTTATCTGATGACGAAAATGATGAACCGGAGAAAGATATTAAAGACTTACATATAACAAATACTGATAAAAGAAAATGATATTACATCAACAATAATTATACAATAGAAGTCAACTTTCTAACGTTTTTTGATTACTTTAACCGTTTTTCTATGTTTATCTTCGAAAATATTGTTTTGAGCGTTAGTGTATAATAGAAAAAAGGTTTATTATTTTATTACGAACATTTTGTTCATTAAAAGTTTTTCAGTAAAAACAATACATTTTGTTTTATTGCAAAAAAACGTATTTTTTTGTGCTTTTTTCATTATTTTGACCGTTTTTCTATGTTTATCTTTGAAAATATTGTTATGAGCGTTAAGTGTACAATAGAAAAAAGTTTTGTTATTTTGAGACGAACATTTCGTTCATTAAAAGTTTTTCAGTAAAAAAAATACATTTCGTTTTATTGCGAAAAAACGTGTTATTTTGTGCTTTTTTCATTATTTTGACCGTTTTTCTATGTTTATCTTCGAAAATATTGTTTTGAGCGTTAAGTGTACTATAGGAAAAAGTTTTATTTTGAGGCGAACATTTCGTCTGTATAAAGTTTTTATGTAGGATTAATACATTTCAAGATAATGCTACAAATCCGTTTCTAAGGAATTAAAAATAATGCCATAACTTAAACTGTTTCAGTGCTATATAGCTGAAAATAGGACCATTATCTATTTACATTATGACGAAGTTACCCTGTGAATCTCAGCTAAATCGGTAAAAAATTGACTGAGTTATCTTTGATACATGATTACATACGTACATACATCCATAGATACATTTTAGGAAGGGCTTTAAATGAATTCTAATACACATAAATTTCTCTTACAAACTATTATCTAGTATATTTTGATGCATCACACATTTTGCGATGATGAAAATATAAGGCTCTCCCGTGTAGCGGTCGTGCCTAAAAATAATATTTTTATAACAAAATTTGATATAAAAAAATATAAAACAATAAAAAATATTTACCACACACAACAATAAAATTTTAAAAGAAATCTAAACGTCAAACCCTATAAAGCATGTTTTCAATATGTCCAAATGTTTCTAAAATTTTAAATTAAAATTTATTTAAAATTTTTAAATATAATTAAACAAAAAACTTTGTTTTTAAACTTGAAAAATTTGGACTTGAACATTAAATAAACATAACGAATTTTTTCTAAATTTAAGCCTATCTTTAATATTAAATAATATTAACTATTTTTCTTAAATTAAATTTCAATTTCAGGAACATAATCAACATACACAGTTATACCAGTTAATAAAAAATTTACAAATTTAAACAATATACATGAATGTTGCTCTATAACGAATAAATAAATTAATTACATGGTTTCATATAGACAAATTTAAATTGTACAATATTTTATCACATTTACTTACCTTTACTGTCCAAAATATATGTGCCATTAACATTGTTTTTCCAAATATTCTTTAGAAGAAACATTAATGTAAAAAAAAACTATATGGTTTTATATAAACATATGAAAATTATGTATATATATGTATTTTTTTTAAATCACGTCAACTCTTCTTTCAGAAATATGTTTCCTATTACTTCTTTCTTACCAAATATTTTCTTCTTAAATTTTTGAGATATTTGAGGAACAACACTTTTTTCTTCAATACATTGATATTCAGAATATTAGAATAATATCTAAAATTTAACAACTATAAATACATTTTAAATTTATTATTAGAACATATATGTATATGCAAAATAATACTTCTGCATACTATAATTACAATTCTAATTTTTAATATTATTATTATTTTATAGAATAACAAAAACCACCAACGGTGCGAGCGCGAAGCGCGAGCTATATTCGGTTGTGCCTTATAAGTTTCGGCTCTCAGGCGCAGCCTGAGAACAGAAACTTGCGCGCGAGGCGCGCGGGGGGTTGGCGCGCGACAGCGTGCACTGTATTCGTTCAGTAGCTTATTCGACACATTAACAGAACGTAACATAAATGAAGTACCGATAAGGACAAAATATCTTGTGTAAAAAAGGCACTATCGATATACGATTACGACGGACAACGCGGCACTCAAATACCTGGTCGCAAATTCTGCAAAGCTTGTAACCTCGAGTACTCTTGGTAAGTAAAAACGGCGGGATAAGACTCAGTTAGATCAGGCTACTTTAAAGGCTTTTATTTTGTTAATACAATGTATCTTTTTTATAGTAATACAGTGATTGTCCTATCAATGTCTGAATTGTACGAACATAAGAGGTCTTCAAGTACCGATAAGAAGGACAAAATTATATTCTGTGTAATTCGACATTTTATTTTAACTCTACATTTATTAGTACCATGAGTGATTCATCGTTGATCCATCTCGTTCAACATTATCGAGTACCTGACAGAGCGAACGACATTAACAGAGCGAAACATATATCAAGAACCGATAAGAAGAAAATATCTTGTGTACAAAGGCACTTTTGATATACAATGGACAATACAGTGCTAAAATACCTGGTCGAACCCTCTAGACATTGCACAACAGATCCTCTCTTCAGATCTTCTACACTGAAACTCGCTTGCTTGGTTGCTCTCCTTGTATGTAGGACTCTGCTTGGCTTACTTGGGCTTCGCCTCTGCTCCATTATATGTGTTTAGTGTTTGTGGAAGTTGGGAATATTGAGTAAAAGCTACCCGCGTAAAAATCGATCCTATTGGCAAAATATTGCCAAAGTTTTTGACATTGCTATTGACTATATATTTGAATCACATTATAAATATGTTGCAAACATATTGTCAATACAGTGGTAAACGACATCCAGCAACATTTTCCCAATTTGTTTCCAATTGTTACAATAATATAAGAATTTAATGCATGTGCAATATTGCGGTAATGTGTTGGATTTACTCTTGGAAACATATTGGAAAAGGCTACGTAATCTATTGCAAATCTATCGCCAATGCTTACCAAATTATTTGTAGTAAATAGCTTTAAATTCTATTATTGATTAAGCATTTTATATTAGTGAATCCGTTAGACGTATAGATATAATAATATGCATAATTTTATTATTTTTAAACATTTTTTATTGAATCGTATAATATACACAATAATACAATACATTTTCATTGAATTACATTATTTACATTATTTTTTACAAAACTAAATTAAAGTTTATAATAGTAAGTTGCAATTATACATGTAAAAAAAATTATTCAATTTCAAATGAATTTATAGGGCATACAACGTAACATGCATTTTCATTTTCAATTGGAACATGTATACATACAATTATTAAATTTTTGACGTCAACTAATATCAATGAATTAGAAGTATTTGTACATTTATATATGTTTTTAATAGTACCTCCTTGTACACTTACCAAAAACGGATTTGCGATCTCAAATTTGGATATAAGAGCATACGTATTTCCAGAACAATTGCAAATTTTATTACAGATACAATTTGTCACATGTACGAAATATTCAATGTACCCTATACATAAAATATCACTATATGTAAATTTAACATAAAATGACTCAGTTTTTTGATTTTTTTGGTTTAATTTTGAGGTATACAACGTGTTGTTTAAATAAAGCTTTTTAAATCGGAATACATTTTTACCAAGCAGTCTGTATTTTAATAAAATATTTTGCGCTTCAGTAGCTTGTATTCTTAATGAACTACCAACAATATATACTGAATTTTGAATTTTCTTTAAATCTAAATTTTTTTTTGGTCTCAAAAGCGATTCACAGAAGTTAAAAGCATCCGTATCTTTTTGCAAAACTTCGTACTTTAATGCATGTATTTTGAAATACATGCTTAAACTATCAATTATTTGTAAATCCGGGTTCTTGCTACTGTGAACAAAAGATTTTATTTTCCCATTAATATCTTCTAATGGGAAGCAGGTTGATGTCCATAAAGGTCGTAGGCGACGAACTATGTCAGGCAAATGAATAAGGCTGTGCATATTGCACGTCATGTATTTTAGACCGTAGAGGCGTTCGAATCGTGATAAAAAATGTTGTATTAATTTCTCAGCTAAATCTAAAACTTCATTTGATATTTTCGCTTGACATAAAATATGCACAGCCAACACAATGCATTTATAATGTTCAAAATATTCAAATGGCAAAATATTATTTAGAATAGGGATAGAATAGTATGAAAACCAATTTTTGTACTCTGATGCTTTATATTTATCGAAATGCAGTTTAATTGATCTGGGACGCCGTACAATGTAAGAAGGAGGCTTTATAGAGCACAATTTGTCATCGACCACTTCAACGAACTCTGATATGCTAAAGTTTTCATTAGAGAGTTTTGGATTGAACCATAATTCTCCTATCCTTTTCGCACACCCTTCAAATACGCAATGCATTATGTCTAATGCTGTGGACGTAATAAATTTGTTACAAATATTTGATAAAATGGTTGGACCTTTAACACCGCAGACAGCTTTTTTAATTTCATGTGCTTGTGTGGCATGCGTAATTGTTTCTGCTTCTGTCCGTAAAAGCAAATTTTTTTTATAAGGGTACACGCGCGTTCGATCTACCGTACACCCTTCTTCTTTGCAAATTTGGCATCCAAATCTACCATTATACTGGTTCATTCCTAGAAATAACGCCTTCGCTGGCAGATCACAAGTACCGCATGTCATCAAACCCCGGACGGTTATAACTTTATTTAAATCATTCACGTATATTTCCATGCCTTTATACAATGCTTTAAGTGACATTTTAAGCGGTTCTAAAAATATGTTCGGTACAGGTTTTTTGTCTCCAAACCATAGTGCTACTAATAAAATATTTTCAAGTTTATACCTCTCGTTGTAAGGAAGCTCAAGAATGACCAAGAAAAAGCCCCAAATACTAAAATTTGATGATTTGAAAACTTGTACACCATCAGTGTACCACATAAAAGAAATATTATTTTTATTCGATAAAATGCTATTCTCTTGAGATAATTGTTTATAAATACTACCATCGTAGAAATCTCTAAAACAATTTTGCCCGTCATTTGAAATCTTGGTTTTGTAATCAAGTTTTTTATAAAATCCCACACGTCGATACAATAATTTTAATTGCAGTTCTAAAGGGATTTCTATAAAATAATTCTCTTTTGCGTTGCAATTGCATGAATTTGAGTTATCCAAATCTTCATCATTTGATTCATCGTCAGTAATTATGTTATTGCAAGTATTATTTTTTAAGGCAATGCATGTAGAGCAGTAAAAGTGTTTTTTAAACTGCATTTTTTCAATTTCATATAAATATTATTCAAATTTATAATAGCTTGAAGGACATTTATTAGGTTTCGGTAACACTTTTTCTATTAATTTTAATGTCTCCTTAACATGTGTCTTAGGTTGACAGAGGGTTGTTTTTAATGTTGCAACGCATAAAACAAATTCTGAAACTTTCATCGATGATCCAGGATAAATTTCATCGTCTAAGGGTGCAGGCTCCTTTACATCATCGTAATCGTCATCACTGGATTCACTGCACGTATCACTCGATAAATGATTAAATTCGTCGTCGTCCTCATTATTAGCTAAATTATATGAATTTTTTATTATTTACATAAAAGATTTCATTTATTTGCTCAATTTTAAATGTTTCAATCATTTAAGTATTCAAAAATTATTTTAAAGAATTCATTATTGCAGTATTCTATTTTACTTTTAATGTAAATAGTACACTAGTGTTTTTTTAATTCATATTACTTAAAAATGTATGCATTTCAGATTCATGCAAAAATGAAATTGAAAAAATATAAAACAAATAATTTTTGAATTTACCATAAGTACAGTTGTTGTAGAATACTGTATTTTGTTGGTCGGTATTTGTAGCATTTCTATTACCCTCGAATGAAAAATCCAAATTAGGTTGACTGATTAAACTGCAGTCGAAATCATCTTTATCGGTATGTACCTGGTGATTAAATTATCCCATTTTTACTTAGTCTGCAATGCTAAATGTATACTTACATACTTACATGGAATGCAGAATTTTCCCCTTCTATTGATTCATTTTCCCTAACTTCTATCACTTTATTTTTATTAAATATTTTTTTCGATCGACTTTGCGTAGATCGAGAATAATCCTCGAAATAAAAAAGTCTTCTACGCTTAGACATACTTTTTATATAATACTAAGGTTAATTCAAGGCACTGCTATAACCTTAAAGAATAATAATATTTGTAAATGTTAATATAAATATGCATGAAGTTGCTCATTTTATCATTGTTTTATTGATTGCTACTGTCAGCATTTTTTCTTATTTTCCTAATTCAAAGGTTATCGATCAATAAGTGAAAGAGGACTGTCCAATAGAAGCAGATAAAAATTATTATCGAACGAAAATGTACGTTTTAGTGTTTTGGCTGGATAGTAAAGATATTAGTGTAGTTGAGGAAAATGATTTGCATCCCAGTAAAGAAGAAGGAGAAATGACCAAAGTTGTTTATAACGATAGGTTGTATCAAGCTAAAATTATTATCAAAAGTGGTAAGTGTACAGTGTAATGTCTTTTACAATTTTAAAAATTTGCATAATTATATTTAATTAAAATATTTGTCACTAAAAATATATACAATTTGTCAATGAAAATTATCTTTAATTTCGCGTAAATTTCTTTTTTTAGAGGACAAACAGTATTTAAGTGGCTTAAAAGTCAACACTGATGGAGACATTATAAGAAGAACGGAGAGCATATTAGAAAAAGAACTTAAAGATCAAAAAAAAGTTTTGAAACAAAAAAGCAAATTAATAAACAAAAAGAAAGAGGACAACAAAAATAGCATAGATCACAGAATTATAAATTCGCCAAGTATTTTCGAAGATGTCGAAACAGAACTCGAAGAAGAGCGAGAAAAAGAACGAGAGAGAGAACAAGAGAGGGAACAAGAGGAAATTTTCGATAGAGAAAAAGAGCGAGAGAGAGATCGGAACGAAATTCGTCAAAAAGAAAAGGATCAGGTGATAGAGCAAGAGGAGATTTGCGAAAAAGAACGAGAAAAGATGCGCAGAAAAGAACAGGAGGAGATGCGCGAGAGAGAACGAGAAAGAGACCGAGAGGGTAGGCGCAGAAGAGAACAAGAAAGCAGTGAAGGAAATAGCCACAGAAATGAGCTAGAAAGGCGAGAAGATTGGCTCAGAAGAGAGCAGGATAGAGATCGAGAAGATGATCGTGATAGGAACCGTAGAGCTGTTTCTGAAGAAAGCGAAGACGGGGTATATTTCTATTTTAAATAATTGCATAGTAATATGCAACACTACTTTTTGTCGGAATCTTTGAACAGTTTTTTTACTCATTTTCAGTTACAAGACGAAGTTGATCCGCTTGAAGCCTGTCGTACACGTGGTAACGGAAAGCTCCTTCTGTGCGACACGTATAAAAATGTATGGGTAGATAAGGGTGACTTAACCTACTTGCAAAGGTGGTTAGAATCACCGAAAGAAATGACGCGTCGGCTGTTAAAAACTTTAGTTGGTATAAACAACTTGAAAAATATGTGCGCACGAGGCAGATCTCGGAAACGACAAGCTATACCTGAAGATATTATAAATGCTGTCGAATGTAAGAAAAATTATTTTTCTTTAATTCATATTTATACAATATTGTTAACATTGTTTAATTATCCAAATTAATTCGACTAATAGTTTCTTACTTATTTACTAAAAAAAAAAAAAGAAAACATTTATTCGCATACTAAATAAGAAAATATATAATAAATTACGGTAAAATAATATTTTTATGTTTTTTAGATTACGTCAACAAGAAGTGTACTTCGAGGTTAAAGCCAGCAGAGTTCACAACACTTATTAATATGTTATGTGCATCTTTAAGGAACCCAAGATAATATAATAACGTTTAATTATATTTTAATAACATTGATTTTGTTCCATGCGTTTTCAATTTGTATTTTTTAAAAGCATTATTTATAATACTGTAGGTTTGGAAAATAAAATATAAGTTCACAAAATAAATGAAATTTTATAAATGGTATATATATACATGTATGTTGTTTATCAAATTATGTTGTTAATTTATAAAAATAAAAAAATTTTTATTTTTTTTATAATTTATGTAAGACTAATTTATTTTAAAATATTTTTAATAATATAACTGTTGTAGAATTATCAATTTATCACGTATAAACAGCAGGTATTAGTACAATTATATAGATGCAATTAATATTTCACTAAGTGATTCATAACTTTACTTAATTTAGTAACAAATATAAAATGCTGAATATTCGAATTAAAAGCTATTTATAACAAATAATTTGGTAAGCATTGGCGATAGATTTGCAATAGATTACGTAGCCTTTTCCAATATGTTTCCAAGAGTAAATCCAACACATTACCGCAATATTGCACATGCATTAAATTCTTATATTATTGTAACAATTGGAAACAAATTGGGAAAATGTTGCTGGATGTCGTTTACCACTGTATTGACAATATGTTTGCAACATATTTATAATGTGATTCAAATATATTGTCAATAGCAATGTCAAAAACTTTGGCAATATTTTGCCAATAGGATCGATTTTTACGCGGGTAGTTATCATTTTCGCTAATGTAAATGTAATATTTTTTACTTTTGTTATACTTATGGGTTATTTTGTTTCTTGTTTTATGAAGTAATATCAATTATAATGGAGGGATAGTCGCCAAAATCTGTATTGGTAAAACTTAACTCGTCTAAAACCAATGTATCGTAGCAATATGTCAAGAAAGAGAGTAAGACCGTGCCGCGAAAAGGTGTATTGAATAAATCAAGTGAAAAGGTAAATTTCAAAATAATACTTCGATACTTGATACTCCATTAGATATAAAGCCTGTAGTTGAAAATTTCAATGTTTCTTCTATCACGGATGAATCTTACAAAAAGTTATTAACAAATAATACTCGGACGTTGGTGAATGTTAAAAAATCAAGTACAGTTATTGACATACTTGTAAATAATTCAGTTCCCATAAAAGCTGTTAAAACACCAAAACCCAAACCAGAAGTTACAATTGGAGGGGAAGAAGTTGATGAACCAATGCCGGCGTCTCCAACCAACAAATCTCCACTTGGAATGCCAAGAAAAATGGATTATATTGTGCCTGTTGTGATCACAGTTATAGCATTGCCCTTACTGGGTGTTGCATTTTATGTTTTGTACAAAAGAGGTAGAGATTACTGGGACAAGAGACATTACCGTAGAATGGATTTTCTAATTGACGGCAGGTACAATGAGTAGGTAGATTGTTATATTTTGTATGAAAAAATTTATTTTTGAGAAAAATGTAATGAATTTTTATACAATTTACAAGTTTCAGTGCGCTAAAAAAATTGTTTTTTGTACAATTGTGCCATTGAACAAAGATATTATAATAGCTTATTAGTGTAAGTGTTATTATTTTAAATATGTTAAGTTATGGTATAAGTATAAAGTTAAAACTTTGCATATGTATAGTGGATGATTTAAATATAATATTAAAAAATGTGAAACATTGGGCACAAAATAAAAAAATTTATTTAAAAAGATATAAAAGTTTGAATGTTATAAATTAATTTGAGAAGTATAATATAGCTTAAATAAATCATTTACAACATATATGTAAGTTTTCGAAATTTTATTTTAAATTACGGTGCCTTAGCTTTTTTTCTTCTTTATTGCTTTTCCAGATTTTGTGGATTCTAAAGCTACTGAACCTAAGTCTTTTGTAACGTCTATCACATCTCTTTCTATATTATCTTCGCTTCTTGAATTTCTTAAATTATTTACAAATGGAACATTAATTAATTCACGAGTTTTAAATTGTTCTGAAACTATAAAAAAATAAATAAAATCAATGGCAACATAATTAATTTTAAGATACCTAAACAATTCTTGTAATATATATTTTTATAATTATGTGTACCTGCAGGTATAATTGTGAAATCGTACAAATTAAATTATATATGCTTTGTTGTCTCATCCTATGGCAAACGTATAAGGATTGTCGCAACTAGCTTCTAAACAACTAATTTGTCCTAAGTTTGTCTGTTTTTCAAATGTTTGTTGGGGTTCCAGGTGATTTTGTACATCCCACATTTTAACATACCCATTGTTAGTAGAACTGACAAGTAATCCTGGGCATGTTCTACTCATTGATAAACCTATTAATAAATTAATAAATGAATTAATATATGAATTAATATATGAATTAATGTAATAAATTAGTAGATATGATAAATATCATTGACTCTACCTGCGATTTCTCCTTCTTAAATATTTTTTGTCCACAGTGGTTTGTCAAGCCTAATGTCAATACATTCGATGTATCCATTATCAGTGCTTATCTAAAATAGAAGCGTATTTTTTTAGATTTTATTTTAAGTTTAAAAAATGAAGCATTAGGTATTTTTACTTTTCGAGATACTTACAAAACACCTGGTATCTTATTTACCTGGTACTTCTACTTTTGGATAATAATTGAGCCATTCGAAGCACAATGGAATGTATTTCAAATAATCATAGTGATAACAATAAAAAGAACCTTCTCTTTCGTTATAAACTTGTTATGAAATAATAAAATATTTAATAAGTCTTTGAGATAGATTAAATAGCATCAAAGAAACAAAATATTTATAATTTACCATAAACTTCTAAAACACTAGCTTCATCCATAATGTGTCCTATTACAAGAAGATTATCATCTGCCTTAATGATATCATCTTCTTTCTCCGAATCTTCGTCTTCACTATCACCAACAGTCACATGAGGATCTTTTATCTATTAAGCAAATAATAAGGGCATATTTTTGTGGTAATTCAGCGGTTACCTTTTTTAATGTAATTCCTCTGGCAGAGTATAATTGGAAGACTAATAAACTTTTTAAAACCAATTCATAGAGTAAATTTGAGATAAAGTAACTACATAAAAACAGTATTATTCCGATTTGGAAATTTTGATTGTTAACGTAATAAAATTTAAAAAAACAATCTATGTAATGTCCCGTGGCATGTAACGTCCCCTGTCCAAATTTCTTTTATAACAAATAATCGATGCTGATCATTACATGCTTTACTGTTTTGACTAAAAATAAACATTATTTCTTAACAATTATTTTCTCCTTGAATATTTCTCTATCTTGAATTTTAATGACGTAAGTTGTTACGAATGTAATTTGTATACAGAATGTGAACATTATTACTTAGGGTCGATCTCGTACGAAAATAAGACTCAGAAAAAGAGTAAAATTGTTATTCAAGATAAAAAAGAAGTCACTACTAAAAGAAACAATAAAAAAGAAAGAAAAAATAAGAGGAGAAATAATAAAAATATATAATTTATATTACAAATATAAAAGTTACGTTAAATTGATTATATGGAAAGTTATGTTAAATTGATAAATGGAAGAATTTGTTAATTAATTTTTTATTATTGTTATTATCAATTAGGTATAATTATTTTCAATGTATACTTCATAATAAAATATATTTATCAAAACGTTCTATCCCTATTACAAAATCTCACGTGAGAAATTTCTAAAAATCGAAAATATGCCTTAATTGCTTTGAAACTTTGATTTTTGAGCTTTTCTGGGGGCTTGCATCACTTAAAAAGTGACTTTCCATACTCAGAAATTGATTTTTTATTATTTAGCAAATTTAAACACCGCTCCAATTGAACTATCACATGAAATTTTGTATTAGGGATATATTCCAGATGTTTATGTTTTATATATTAAAATATATGTAATTCCCCTGGAATGTAAAAATTAAAAATCTTCAATACGTTGAGTAAATCAACCGATCCTGTATGCCAACTGTAAACAGATACTCTAGAGACTGTAATTGGTCCAGAGAAACCAAAAATATATTATTTTTTTTATTTTGTTTTCTTGCATATTAGAACGTCAAATGTTCACGTTAGATGATTTTCACCCATATATGTCAATAAATAAAAATTACAAACATTCATCGTCATATTTGTCAAATTTAAATTCATCATTTGCGTCATCGTCCATTTCTTCATCATTTTCTTTAGACTCATTATCTTTGTTGGCATCCTTGCATTTTGTCGATTTAGTGAGATCATCTAAATTGTCATCGCTGTCATCGTTCTCATCCTTTGCTCCTCTAAAATTATAAGTCTCCAGTAGGTACAAAATAACTTCTTAACAATAAGAGATACAAATTAAATCTCGTAAACTTACTGCAGTTCCGAGTGAGTATTCTGAATGATATTTTGTAATTCCTCAGGCGAGAATTCAATCTGCAATAATTCATTAAAATTCCATAAAGTATTTAATTTTTGACAATTTAATAGTGAACATTCTAACCTTGTCCGGCACCGTAGCAGCAACACCTCTTTGAATCCACGTCATACAAAATATATAATTTCTTCGCTCTGCTTCATTACCTTCTTCATCCATTTTTTAATACTCCTACTGTTATTATATTATTATTATAGTTTTAATTGTTGTAAAAATGTTATTAAAGAATTGTGCACATTATTCACTACAGTATACGTTGTTTTTACCGGATAATAACTACACGTCTTTACGCCGATTTCGATTATTTCGAATTCAAAGGATCCAATGGCATCATTGATATCTGGTGTTAATTTTTGATGACAGTCACATTACATTTTTATTCGAATTTACATGCAAAATTACACGCGTCTGACTGTCACTTTTATAATTAATTCATCAGTATCTTTGCCCAATTTTTCTTATTTCCTATTTTTTTTTATATATTTTTAATTAATCATTACTGGCATTCACTTCTGCCAAATAAGTAGCGTTAACAAAAAGCCCATCATTAAAAGTAGCGTAATTTACTGATTTTGCAGGTATGGTACATGACCGTAGTATTGTTAAAATTAAGTGGACAAATACTTGTGTGTTTGATATTGGAGGCTCTGCAGTGGGTTTTACCTGCCAAGGCTGTCCTGGCACCTTTTTGGTTATTGTTCGCAGCTCTCACCGTCGATGTCTTTATCCATCTGATATTGTCCACGAGGCTTGTGCAACTGTAACATTTCTATCTTCTGCACTAATTGGTAAAGTTTTGTGCTAATTATTTCTTACTTGTGACATTAACCAATTTTGTATATCACACCCAGTAAAGTATTTGATGAGCTTGGGTAGTCTTTGTTACATTGTGCGTTGTTATTACATCTTTAAATGCAAATGGAAATGAAACACTTATTTTCTGTCAATACCAAATAATAGAAGCATGTGCAGCTCTTGTTGCAATAAAGTTCATATTTTTATACCTTTGAAAAGATAACTTGTGTAATACTGTAGCAAACTTATTCTTGCTTGTCTAGGTCTATCTTGCAGAACGTTGAGAAGGAAACAAATAAATTGCTCTCCTAGACTAAAAAACATTCTAGATCATGATCAAACATTGGAAAAGCTAGTTAGTTAATAGTTAAGGAGGGAGTCAAGCTTACTATAAATAATCATGATGAACCAAGGATGAACAGGACAGAGGTATAAATAAGTATAACAACCAAGATCTCTTTTATCGGAACTGCTGTCATTAGTGCTTTTTTTAGACACTTTGAGTTTTTTAGACATTTTTTTTTATTGATAAAATTTTAAATTGCTGTTAATTACATGACAGTGCCATCTTATTTAAGTATGCAAGAGGTAAAAGTCGTGTCAATTACAAACATATTTCAATATTTTCATCATTCGTCTTAAAAGCATTACAGATATATCCTGTAAGGGAAATATTAATTTAAAAATAAACTCATTTCTCAAGAATTTTAATTACTACATAATTTAATAATTCTTTTTATATTAACTCAAATTTGTTCATTTTAGATAAAATTTTTTTTATTATGCTTGAACACAAACATCATCCAGCAAACCTTGGGCCAAACTGCTGTGTCAGTGACAGAGGTTCTGGCTGAACACATAGCCGAACTACCCTGTCTTAGCAGCGACGACTATCACAGATTTATGTTTTGACAATTGACTAATGATCACATTATTGGTCCTGGGAATGTATTAGATGAATCAAAATATAACTATGAAGTGCTTACAGGAAAACTATTTATCAAGGTAATTATAAATTATATTTACTTTTTAACATGTAATAGTTAATCATTTTTTATAACTATAGTGCAAACTCAAATGTGTCAAATTTAATGATTATGTTATATTGAAGGGAGTATCAACGTCCGAGGCAGGTTTCTATAAATGTTTATCAAGAGGTATTGAAGATAATTCTGATATTAAAATACATGTCATAGTTGTTAAAAAAGATTTTGTTGTTGGTGTCACAGAAAATTCATTTGAGGTACAATCGACTTTTTATTCTAAAAATGAAAAGATAGCATAAATACTTTACTACACTTTTCTACCACTAATTTCAAATACACTTTTAGACAAATTTATTTCGTGGCATGGTGATAGTCATGGTCATAGTTGTGGGAATTGCTGTTACTCTTTTGATAATCATATTAAGGCGAAGAAGAAATCATACATTCTTTGGTAAGATTCAACTTCTTTATAAATACTGTCTAATTTATAAGTCTATTAACTGTATAATATATATTAATTAATAAATGCAGATGTGATGGTCGAATGCCGTGAAAATTCTCCTGAAAAATATGTAAGAACGATTCAACCCACTCCCATAGCACTGTAGCCTAAAACAGTTGAAAGTAGAGGTATAGATAACATGGGTTTGGACACTGACTTTCCAAAAGTATTCCAGCAAATGCATAAAGAACAACCTTTGTAAAGGAAGAAAAGCAAATGACTTTTATACGTAGTCAAGAGAAATTGCAGTTAAGCACAAGATTGCCTTGATATAATATCATTTGAAGCTTACTGTACCTTCATTTTTATTGAATTTACAAAACAAAATAAATAGTAATTGAATATAACTTGCGTAATGCAAAATTTTAAATTATTAAATCAATTACTTACTGTAATTATATTTTTTATATCCGATGTATTTAGTGTGTAATGGAAAAATAATGTTTAGGATGCAAGATGCTCCTGTAAATTTTGTGGAATAAAGAAATTTATTAAATTCATATAACTTTAGGCACATGTTAAAATTTACAAAAATTAACTTAATTTTTATATAAAATTTGTACAAGTTTAAACAGATCTTTCGTATTTAATTAAATTTGGGATGTACTAGCTGTGGTACCTGGTGTTGTGTCCATTATGCTATCGTCTATACATTCTTGCTCTACTTCGTCTTTGTTTTCTTGCGGTATATACTTACACGGGGGTGAACTTGAACCGATAATTTGAATATGTGCACGAAGCATAAACTCTTACAAATATTGCAGCATTGTTGATCAGAACGTGTTTAAAACAAAGGTAAATTTAATTTATATTTATCAACTTTTATACAATGATTTTATCTTGAATCTGTAATATTTATAGCACAACAAATAATAAATATTTTTAAAGAGTATTACATTTAGATTTTTTTTTCAAACTCAATATAACCTTAAAATGTTCAAAAAATGTTACTCCATTAGTAGTTTTGTATGAATCATTTTAATTATTCACACTTTTTTCGCAGCATTTCAAAAATTAACAGGAATGAGTTACATGTTCAAAAATTGTTTTTTTTAGTAGATGGAGCAGGGTAAGAGATATTTTTTATTTCTCTTAGATATTTATAATTTTATGTTGTATTTTATTTTATTTTTAGTTTAAGTTGTATTATTACATTTGCAGTTATTAAAATATATTATTTATAATATGGTTGGATTAATCTATGAAAGTCATACTCAAGATTTTACAATAATGGAACGCTATTTACTAATCATTGGAAATGGCCTTTTTTTTAAATCTAATAAAATCTGGTAACTAAAACTATTACTATTGGTCTCTAAACTATTCATTTACAGTATTTAAAAGTGAGTTGAAGGTGAATTACAATCTACATCAAATATTTCTGCGCATAATATCTTAAATTGTCCTTATTGGAAAAATAGCTATTAAAGTACTGGAAAATCTGTTTAATACATATTTGTTATGAAAATAAAAAGAAAAAAATTTCAAACTCTGCGAATAATAATTGAAAAACCTTAGATTAAATATTAGATGATATATCAAGAATGTTGCATGTGACTTCTGAACAATACCAATCATTTTTGGGTTTGGCTTTAACATTGATGCATTTGTAATGAAATCGTTGAAGGTACGATGCGCATAATACATAACACTTCATTCCTTCTTGATTACACTTTAAATAGATCCATTTTAACTTACGTTTGACTTTAATTTCATCAATAAGAGATGCATATGATTCAGCTCATAAATGATTTTGCAAGAGTCTCAAGTCATTTTCTGAAATTTCCAAAAATTGTGCAGTTGGATTACTCCAATCTTCAGATTGTATGAAATATTCTCCTTTCATACTGCTATTAATTGCAATATCATTTACATTGAGCCATTTCATCATCGTTACTTTTTTCTTATATCTATTCATATCAACAAACGCTGACTTACTTGAAGATTCTACATTTGCTTCTTTACGTACATTCAAAATTTTAATACCATCGCTGTAACAGATAAATATAAAGTTAATTTGATAAACTCCAAAAGTGGGAGGATATAAAAATAAATAAATAAACAATCCACTTAATTACATTAGACAATACTCGTGAAATTAACTTACTCAATGCTAGCATTTCTAGAATCTTGAACGTTTTCCACAATTTTTTGGCGATATTCATTTCTGAAATAAAATATTGAATCTATTATTAAATAAAAAACAATATACTAAATATTTTTTTAGATACATTTCAATTAAAATCATACATTAAGTCTTGACAATCCTTTTCACTTATAGTCTTATCGTTGGTTTTAGATTGTACTTTTGTAGTTGTTTGCTTTATGCCTCTTTTCAATATTTCAACTTTCAGAGACTTATTCTTCTTAACATTTTTTTTGGCACCCTCAATGGTTACGTGTTTCTTTTCAATCGTTGGTGAAAATGGTTCCTTCTTTTTGATTTTACCGGATGATTTTGTTACTATTGTTGTAATGGAACTTTTTTTGTTGTACCAGTGGACTGTTCATTATTTTTTACTGATTTTGTATCGTTGGATTTCAAATTTTCTGTTGACTGTTACTTTCAAGTTTGTCCTCACAATTTTCTTTGTAATTTTCAGATAAATTACTGTTAGATTGAAATTCCATTGCAGTACTCTGTGAAGATTTACTTTTTATTCAAACATGTTATTGTCTAAACCGTCTAGCAGTTCATTATCATTTTCAAATTCACCAATTGAGATTTCTTCGTCATCTTCAACAAATTGTTTGTTAGATTCAAGTTCTATTTGTAAACATTTAATCGGGGTTTTAAGTGTGTTTTGGTCTGTATCTTCAAGTAGTTTCTTGCTAAGTATTTCAAATTCTACCTCAAAATTTTCACTAGTATTTTCATCTAATAAGTTATAATTACTTTTTGAAGTTTTCATTTCTGGATTATCAGAGTTTTCATTGTTATTATCAGACAACTTATCATTAGATTTAGACGGTACTTCCTGAGGCAGTGTATCTGTTAACCCTACTGAAAATGTATGCGCAATTAATAGCGCAACTTTTGACGCAATTTTTTGCGCTACTTTTTACGTGTCTTTATCGAGCCAAAAGTTGCGCCATAAATTGCGCTACTATATTGAAAATTTGAAAAAAAATATATATATATATAATTTTATAATAGAAATTGCCTTAAGATCTTTTTTATGTGATTTTCAATTGCAATTTTCAACATGAATCCAACTTTAAAAAATTTCTAATATTTTGATGAATGCAATCAAATAAAAAATATGCGTATTAATAAAGTTATATTTATTTATTTATTTAACTAAAAGCTCCAAATTTTGAAAGACAAGATTTTTTGTTTTAAACTCTTACCTCGAGGTTTTTCCAAATTCAAGATGGCAGCATCTAAAATGGTAATATATATAGGAGAAAATTTTTTGAAATTTCGATATTATTCCATAAACAATGTTTTATGATGAATGTTTATCAACATTGGACATACGGCGTAGTTTTTACCATTTTAAGATGGCGGACCCAATATAGCGGCAAGAAATTTGGCAAATTCTACGATTTTTATGAAATTCGATTAACAGGGATTTCTTGGATCGCTGATTACGAAATCGTTATAATAATTCGTTGGTTATTATTATTCGTTAATAGACTTCGTTGTAGATGTTAATGATAAAGAAATAATTATTTGCCAGGTTATAAAAACAACTTTGAATCATTACTCAAGTATGATTCGAGACGTTGCAGCAGCAACGAAATTTGTATTACAACAGAACAGATATAGAGAATATGCGTATTAATTGACATCGATGAACAAAAATTTCATTATACCAGTACCTCATAAATTGCACTATTAAATTATCTACATTGAATTAACTATTTATTAAAATTGTAAACTGATTTATTTTTAATTAAGATCTATGATTATAATTTAATGGCTGGCTTCCATCGAAAACATTTGTATTTAATTATAATATTTTATATACGGCCTTAATAAAACGTATTTTATATAAAAATATGTCTATTTCCTTAAATAGCATCATAACATTTTATTTAAATATAATAAGTAATAATGTATATATTCTTTTTTCTTACTTTACATAATTTGCTTCTGAACAAAAGAACGCAAAAATTTTAAAAGTATATAACACATAATCCAGTTGTGTTTTTGTCTTATAGTTTTCTTTAAATTAAGTTTATAAGTCGCTGATTTTACGTCGTTCAGCCAAGGAGTCACGTTTCCCAGCTCACATCGCATGAAAAGACACGTAATTCAGTAAGTTTTTTTTGTAATTTCTTTGTTTCCCTGGTAGAAATTTGAGCATACGTTTGACCATAATGTCTGTCAATTTTATGGTCAGTGGTTAGAAAATACAGTAGTTTCTGGTGAAAAACCCCGCTTACACCCGACGGAATTTCACCATAAACACGCGTATAATGAATGATTTTGAGGTTAGACATATAATCATATGAATATAAATAATAAATGAATATAAATAAGTTATAATTAGTTTTGTCTGATTAATTGTTCAACTAAATAAGAAAAAATGTTATTCTTTTTAAAAATAGCGTTTCACATTTATTTTACAATGAGAGATTACAAAAATGTCATTAAAGTTAACATTTAAATATTATAATAATTAGTTGTCTAGCATATCTTACATTTACTTCCAAATACATTGTTTGTAACTAAATAAACAAAATATGAAGGTATTTAAGTATATATGAAACATATATGGATGTAGTAATTAAATCTTAATTGATCTAAATAAGCACTTTTTTCAATTAAAAAAACAACTTTAACAAATAAATTTTTTTAATATTTACAGTTTGTTAAAAAAATAGATGAAATAAACCATTTTGTTTAGATAACTTTTCAACGAAAAATTGTAGAAATAAAGTGTCACAATTGAAAAAATTTTTTTTTCAGAAATCCTGTTCTTGTGTACGAATACGAATAAATCATTTGAGCTTTATCGAATAAATTTAAGTGTATGCTCATGTTCAAAGTACAGTTTCCCTAAAAATGAAATTTTTGCATGCGAACAACAGTAAAAGTTATTTAAGCTTCATCGATGAATAGCATATAAGTAGTAATGAACTTATATTTATGCATACGAACACTAATATAAGAGATTTGAGCTTCATCGCTGAATAGCTATATATAGTAATGAACTGATATCTTTGCATACGAACTCTAATATAAGAGATTTGAGGATTATCAGCGAATAATTTCCTTGTTAGTTTAATTTTTATTACTGTAATCGCGTAGAAAGTCAAAAATGCTAAAATTTAGTTTAATGACGAAATATTAAGGCAACCTTTGAGGTTATAAATTTAAAGAGCGTAGTCCGTATTTTGGTGAACCTATGGTCAAACTCTGGTCTAATCTTCTGACCACCCTGAAATGGTCAATAGATGACGAGCCGACCATAACTGATGCTTTATTTTCTACCAGGGTTTGTTTACTTTTAATATTTTCGATGAGGAATATTTATGACTATTTATTTCATGAGGAAAAGCATGCTGCACATAAGTCATCATTACGGATCCGTAATCCGTGGCCCAAAAAACCTTTTAAACTAAATTTAACATAAATAAAACTTGTGGTCACCATATTGGTTTCTATGCTATCTTGAATATGTAAATAAAAACTAACAACGAATTTGTAACCAGCGACCCAGAAAACCCCTGTAAATCAATTAATTTCATACAAATCCAATAATTTTCAAAATTTCTTGCCGCTATTTTGGGTCCGCCATCTTGAAATGGTAAAAATTACGCCGTATGTCTAATGTTAAACATTCATCATAAAACATTGTTTATGGAATAATGTCGAAATATCAAAAAATTTTCTCCTATATATATTACAATTTTAGATGCTGTCATCTTGAATTTGGAAAAACCTCGAGGTAAGAGTTTAAAACAAAAATCTTGTCTTTCAAAATTTCGAGCTTTTAGTTAAATAAATAAATATAACTATTAATATGCATTTTTTTATTTGATTGCATTCATCAAAATATTAGAAATTTTTTAAAGTTGGATTCATGTTGAAAATTGCAATTGAAAATCACATAAAAAAGATCTTAAGGCATTTTCTATTATAAAATTATATAAATATATATATATAGGTATTATTGCCCTGATTCGAGCGGATATTTTATTATTATTTTTTTTTATTTTTCGCTCCTCGATATTTTTTTTACAGTTATAACATTTTTGCATTTCGGGATCCATATTTATGTCTCTAAATTTTATGTGTTGTATAATCGGTTTTCCTGCCTTTGTTTTTATGCAAGTTTCACATAAAGGAGTGTTCAGATATATGCTGTAAAACATCTTTTTAAAGTAATACATTTTGTGTATTTTTCTGTTGGTTTGTTTTTTCCTGATCGCACCGTCGTAAGAGGGTAAATTTTTCCTTTCCCGCGTAAAAATGTAAAATTAATATCAACTTGATATAAAGTTTATGTTTGGCAAAAGTTGATATCAACATACGCAATGAGACTATCCCGAACTTGGAAAAATATTAATTAAACATTTGTATAAAGTTCAGATAAACTTGATATAATCTCTTAAATAAGTGTAAAAATATTATTTTTGAACGGGTAAAATTTTATTAATAAAAAAAAAAAATATTTATTCCGAGATTCGAACCTCTAATCTTTTACTTCGAAGTCTCTCGCTCTATCAACTGAGCTATTTTATTGTTTATGTTAAATAAGTTACATTCAGGTTATAAACTTAGAAGCATGTTTCAATTGTTCTTTATAACCAACATTTAATATTATGACATAAACAATAAAAATGGCTCAGTCGGTAGAGTGAGAGACTTCGAAGTAGAAAATCGGAGGTTCGAATCTCGGAATAAATTTTTTTTTTTTTATTAATAAAATTTTATCCGTTTAAAAATGATATTTTTACACTTATCTAAGAGATTATTTCAAGTTTATCTGAACTTTATATAAATGTTTAATTAATATTTTTCCAAGTTTGGGATAGTCTCATTGCGTATGTTGATATCAACTTTTGCCAAACATAAACTTTATATCAAGTTGATATTAAGTTTTACATTTTTACGCGGGTTCTTTAACTTCTTGTATAATCCTCATTTACTGGCATTCCTATTTTGAGTGTAAGTAAAAAAAAAGAAAATGAGAGTTATTATTACATTGAATTTGCTTTGTTCTCATTGTTTATTTTTAAAATTGGATATAAACACGATTCTCTCTCTAAAATTTTTGTATCTACAGTCTTAAACTCGGAAGTGATAAATTGGCTCTTTTCATTTTTCTCTATCTCAACCTCCATTTTTTCGTTCTCCTCTTTATCTTTATTTAACTTTTGCGTTCCCAAATAAAGTAATAGTTGAGTGATTGAATTCCAGATTGCCCCAATTAAATGTAAAGAGAACCCGTAAATTCCGTGCAACATGAAACCATGCATAATCGTATCGATAATTAGCTTGATGAGGCGACATATCATAAAAAATCCTATGAAACCGGCAGAGATGTTACTGAACGTTAACAATTCCGACCATAGTTTGTTGAATGTCGATTCAGCCAGGTTATTCAAGGCTTCTTGGTCTAACAAATTTCCTATAGTAATTCCCCAATAAGCACACTCTCCGAAAAAAGAATTCTTTAAGAATTCTCCAATGTCCGCATGAAAAGAATACTTATAGTATTCAAATAGCAATAAAAAAGTATTCTTTTTGAACAGAATAATTTATTTTTCTGCCGACAAAAGTGATGGTTTGTGGTATTAAATAAGTAATCGAATAGTATGCAAGAAGTATTCTTTTGCCTCTTTTAAAATTTTTTTGGATTTACAAAATATTCAAACAAGTAATAAAAAAGTATTCTTTTTGAACAAAATAATTTATTTTTCTGTCGACAAAAGTGATGGTTTGTGGTATTAAATAAGTAATCGAATAGTATGCAAAAAGTATTGTTTTGCCTCTTTTAAAATTTTTTTGGATTTATGAAATATTCAAATAAGTAATTAAAACGTATTCTTTTTTAAGAAAATTAACTTAACTTAATTTAAGCAAAACAGTTTTAATCAAAAGTTTAAAATGTATTTATCGATATATTTAAATATCGAAGGGTCAAAAGAGATAAGCTATAAGCCAAAAACTAATTGTCCGATCTGAAAGAAGCGTTATGTTGTATATTTTTATATGCGTTTTACTTTTCCGAGATTTTGATTACTACTTTAAAAATGATCGATGCGATATTTCAAAAACTACTATTAAGAAAAATAGCCTTCAATCAAAAAGGTTCATTATGATTCAATATTCTATTGCCATATTGAATAAGTGACAAAAGCATTATAGGTTAATGAATCCCTAGTAGAATTCAAATCTATTTAGTGAGTCGAAGCTAGCCAGTTAAAATAGGAATAGGCTAAAACTAAGTACATTTTTGCCCTCCCGATGAAACGCTTTTTTTTAACCTTTCCTGGCAATTTAATAGTGTAATCTATACTAATCTATAAATGTTAGAATTAAACTAACTATTTTTAAGCTTGGAAAAATAGTTTCCGTAATCATGAAACTTGAATCATTACAGGCTATGAACCAACCTGCAAAAATGTTTTGGGTAAATTTGGTGATAAATTGATAAAAGTGAAAATATCTTGAAAATGAGTGTTTGTTCGATGCAAACAATCGTCAAAGCCTATTCGAAATTGTAAAAGGGATCAAATTTCATAACAAGCGTCGAGTTTTGTTTTCAAGACTACCGAGAACTTAATACTTGATGTTTGGAGATTACGTCCATTCTAGTAAATGTGCAAGAAATGCGCGAAAAAGCGTTTCATCGCTAGTCAATAACTAACCATTTTACCTAGCCATTTATTAGTTTCCCAGCCATTTCTCATACTCTCAATTCTACTAGGGATGTTTTGACCTATTTTAACACACTTATTTAATAAATAAGAATGTAGGTTGTTAGTTGACAATAAAAAAATATAGAAAATTGTAACAATTATATATTATTGGAGTAATGTTAAGAGAATCGTCCGAAATTATT
The DNA here is from genome assembly GCA_026168455.1 of Theocolax elegans. Taxonomy (NCBI): domain Eukaryota; kingdom Metazoa; phylum Arthropoda; class Insecta; order Hymenoptera; family Cerocephalidae; genus Theocolax; species Theocolax elegans. The sequence goes on along the minus strand of CM047425.1, from coordinate 31,776,805 downwards.
AAGTTTCCACCATTGTACCTTTGAATAAAAAAATTCTTAAAAAAGTAAACTTTTACATTATTGGATTTGGTTACCTAAAGAAAATCTAAACGATTCTTTTTTACGTTTTATTCACCACTTTGAATTATGGAGTTTTTATAAAGGCGTTAACATTTAATAGTAGAAGAATTCTTAAAAAATACTTTCTTTATTTCCTCCACTGCGTTTTCTTTAAAATTGTTAAAAAAAGAATACTTTTAGAACTCTTAAAATAGCGCACATAAAAAAAATCCTAAGAATTCTTTTTTACGTTTTATTCACCACTTTGGATTATGGAGTTTTTAAAATGGCGTTAATATTCGATAGGAAAAGAATTCTTTAATAATACTTTTTCCATTTTCTGTACTGCTTTTTCCTGAAAATTCTTTCAACAAAAAGAATACTTTTTTAACTCTTTTAGATATTAATATAGCGGACATTCGTTATTACTATAGGCTAACTTGAAGAATTCTTTTGAAATTCTTTTTAGTAAAAAAGAATTTGAAAAGAATTCTTTTAGAATTTAATAAGATTTATTCTTGTTTAAATGAATCTATCGTTCGTTCAAGTAATGTTTAATAAAAAGTGTCTTCTATTGATCGTCACGAACCAATGGTGTTTACAGATGTTTATTTAAGTTACAAAAATATGCCGACGTTTCGGACGTTTTTACGCCGTCCCTTTTCAAGGCTAAAAAAATTAATAATTTACAAAATATATAGATATATTATTAATTTTTTTAGCCTTGAAAAGGGACGGCGTAAAAACGTCCGAAACGTCGGCATATTTTTGTAACTTAAATAAACATCTGTAAACACCATTGGTTCGTGACGATCAATAGAAGACACTTTTTATTAAAGATTTATTCTTGCTTTGGGGTTTATTTTCCTTCCCGAAGCTCCTAATGCCATCTTATTTAATACCGTAGATTTTTCTAATGGGAATAATATCATGTCGCGAAGTTTACTGGTATCTTTTTGTCCGTATATTCCACTAGTAGCGAGTGTCTCGGGTGAAACATATCTCCATGTTAGTTTTGTTTGAAGCGTCAATATCTCGGGATCTTTTACTTCGACTGGATTCGGTAGCATTTTAAACCAAATTTGATGCATTTTGAACATAACCGGTAAACGATTATCACACATTAGGGGTTTCCCAGTTCTTACTAATATACGCGTTCTAGGTGTGAGAAAATATGGTTCGTTGTCCCGAAACACTGGTAGCTGTTCGTAACACCCCGTCGTTTCTCTCCCGACTACTTCTACTTTTAAGCATTTTAATAGATGAATAACTTCTCCCGCTGTTACGGCTAGATACCCAGGTTGATTCATGATACGATAACCCACTTCCGCCGGGGAAACTGAGGCGAGCGCGAGGGCTTGAGTGAGAATATGTCTTTCGATTTCGCACCTTTGTTTTAATATGTCGTAATACATTCTATTTAGCTGTCGGCGTACATATTTTTCAACGTATAAGAATTTTGAGTTTATGTATGCAAATATATCAAGATTGTTTCCCTCAATTGCTTTTTTGCTTATAAAACTGTTAACCTTGGCGTCCTCATTTATGAAAAGCTTGGGATGTTCGGTGCGCGCAAACCTAAAACAGCATACATTCTGTTCTCCTTTTTGCCATAGTGCGAATGTAATATCATTAGTTTCAAGCGAGTACATTATACGGTTTTCTTGCTCTTCATATATTTTATCCAAATTTCCTTCATACAACACAGAATATTTGTTAACTCCGCATGAATCCTCCGGAAGCGCTTCCCAGAAAACTTGTGAGGCATCGATATCTGCACATTCTAAATTCGCGAGTGTGCATGTAACCCCGGAGTCTAATCTTACTTTATTATATTCCAGATGTACAGCCGCATAGTAATCGTATATTGTTTTTTCAACATGACCTGCGACATAGGCGTCTTTGTAGGTACCGTATGAATCCGAAAATGAACCTCCAATACAATTTCCGCTATTATCGTTCCCTCCCGCGAACACGATTGGTTTATTAGTGGTACTGTTTCTGAGTAGATTTATAATTTGAGTGCCGCTTATAGAAATATAACCCGAACGATGGATTCCATAACATTCCTCCCACTTGATATAAATTTGTTCTATTCGTCCACGCAGTTGGTTCAAAAGGAGGCGTTTTTATCGATTTTCAGTGAACTAACCATTTAATTTATTTAATTGGCGACGTTTCGATGGAAGTCCTCCATCCTCATCAGGCTATACCTTTATTGAAACAATCATTTGTTACACCAGCATTTTACAATTTTGCATATATATATATATATATCTAAATATAATTACTCACTATTTGGTCAAATTAATGCACATATGTGGCTTTTCTCATACTTTCCATAGTATCTCTAATGTGTCGCTCTATAATCAAAAGCAAAAGCAAGTAGCAAAACATCAGTGTTAAAATTTGCACAAAGATTGAGGTTATGTAACTTATTTTACCTTTCTTCTCTGAATCGTACTTATATAACATCATAGAATTTATTTAATAAATAAATAAATAAATAAATAATTTAATAGAACACACAACACCAATTAAGCAAAAAGCAGTCAATATCAATAAAATTTATCAGAAAACAAAATTTGCTAGTCATTATACACTTGTAGTGTGTGTCAATTTGACCGTATTCATGACATAGACGTGTAGCAAAAATTTGAATATTATTAAATCCTATACGAAATGTAATATCATTAATTAACATCAAACTTAAGTCAATAATATTAAAAAAATTCTTTTATAAATACCACTAAAAAAATAATTAATGAACACGTAACCATATAAATATTATTATTTGTACTTTAATATTTCTATAATTTAAAGTTATAATAACATTGATTCATTCATTATTGTCAATTACTGTTAAAAATTTTTTCTTAAAAATTAATAATAATTCAGTCTATATTTATTGCACTTTGTTAAAATACATTTACCATTTACAAATTAAAAATTAAATTTTGATTTTTTCCCAATTTCAAATTTATGCGCGTGTTAATCAGTAATCGATTACAGCGCTGATTATAATACTTGTAATTAAATTTGAACTAATTGATCTACCATCTGTAGATAACTAGCATTATTTTTGAATTACGTTCAAGAAAGAAAGGAAATTATTACAATTTGGACCGTAATTTGAGTTGATTAACAATGTTATTGTAAAATTGGCTAAGATTTTTTGTATCATCTTTTACGTTAATGGCATTCTTCTCTAATCTAATATGGGTCATCTCTGATATCAGTCTTTTCCCCCAAATTTTTTCTCTATCTAACACGTCTACATCTTTAAAATTAAATGTATGGTCATATTTTGTTATATGGTCATTTATAACATATTGCACACCCGACTTTTTACTATTAGATTCGTGTTCTTTTATTCTACAATTTAATTGCCTTTTTGTCTCTCCTATATATGCTGCGTCACAATCATTACACTTAATTCTGTATACTACATTTATTTCACAAAGTTTGTCTAATTTTTCCTTGCCTCTAACAATAACATTACTTAATCCATTACAAATTTTAGGAACAACCCTAATACCCTTCTGTTTCATAAAACCAGACACATTATTATAAAAATTTGGAACATATGGAACGCTTAAAGTTGCAAAGTATCTATTTTGTTTATTTTGTTGAATATTATTGCTATTAGTTCTATATTTTATTTTTTCCATTCTTTTTCTTATATTATGATTAATAAATTTAATTGGGTACTCATTATTAACTAAAACTCTTACTCAGTATTACTACTCAGTATTAACTAAAAACTCTTTAACTATTTTTAAGTTGGTGTTATGAAACTTCTGGTTTGACAATAAGATTGCCTTATCTACCAACGTATATATCATAGCTCGTTTTTGTTCAATAGGGTGACTGGATAAAAAATGTAAAAATCTACCTGAAAATGTTTCTTTCCTATACCAATTCATGATTATTTTTTTACTATGATTATTTCTAATTAAAGATAACTCTAAAAAGTTTATAGCACCATTTTTTTCTTTTTCATGAGTAAATTGTAATCGTGCATTATAATTATTGAATACCTCTAATACTTTAGTTATCTTATTTTCAGGAATGCACATTATTGTGTCATCTACATATCTGTAGTAAAACACCGGTATAAAATCTAAATTATTTAAGCACTCCTGTTCTAAATCTGTCATTACCAAATCTGCAAAAGTTGGGCTTATCGGACTACCCATGGGAGAGCCAAAAATTTGTCTATAATATTTTTTATCCCAAGAAAAATACGTATTACGTAGCAAAAATTTTACACCTTCTAGAAGATCATTTAATGAGATATTGTAAATTTTTCTTATAAGGTGATACCTTTTTTCAATACTCTCAATCACTAAATTTTCGGGTACGTTGGTAAATAAGAACACTACATCTAAAGAAATCAAAACATAATTTTCAGGAATATCACAGTTGCTAATTTTATTTATTAAATCTACACTATTTTTAACATAAGATTTAGGTCTCTTTATGCAATTCGAAAGCATTTTTTATTCCTCCCATTTATTTCTTTGTAATAACTAATTTCTCCGTTTAGAACGCGAGATGCATGTCCGTACATACCGCAATGTGTAAATATACGTGTGATTTTTATTATGCATTTATATACATGCGTGGTACTGTAATCGTTCAATTGTAGTAACTGCGCGTAAACTTTTGTTACATTAATATATGGTTCATGTATATCACATTCTTTAACATCCACTAATGATATTGTTGTTAGATTTGAAAGTTGTTCCCCGCAGTCATATCCGTAAAGTCCCGACGAGTAATTAATTACACTTACGAGTGAAAGCAGGAGGAATGATCTCTTTGCCATCTGTAAATAAGATAATTTTCTTTGCTTTTCATTGTCCTTGTACGAAGTTATGAAGTTAATTCCTATTTGTTTATTCGAAACGGATTTCTATTTCTTCCGGAATGGTATCTAATATTTCTTTAAAGTAACACAAAAGTATGAAGATCCCCGCGATGAATAAAAATGTAACTACTCCTGTGATTGAACAGATGAGAAACAATGTAGTGAATATAGCGGTTTTTTCCGTATTGATCAATTTATCCCTACAGTAATTTTCCATATCCCAAAAATTCCCCGAGTGTTTTTGCTTAACTAATTTATGGAATAAATTTTTAGTATTTGTATTGTTAAAGATATTTGATAGTTTGCTAATATTTAACGACGTTTGAGGAAATAACAAGTGATTTGAATATTCCGTTGGTACCTCAAGTATTTTTATAACTTCCCCATTTATTTTAAACGTACAATTTATTTTTGTGTGTATTATTCCAACTCCACATAACGGTATGATCGTCCTTGTTAAACCGTCACAGCCAATCGACACTCTCGTAGTCATGGGCGCTCAGTATAATATTTTATTTAATTTTTCAAGTTTTATTATCGTTGGTTTGGCATTGGTTTTATATTTGATATTGCAGTTACGGTAATTACATTTAGCCGGTTGAGACATCAATTCCGTTTCGCAATTATCTATTGCTTTTAAATGCAGTCTTTCTTTTTTGCAAATTAATTTTCTTTGAAACTTTTTACAATTCTTAAGGTCGGTGCTTGAGAAACCGTAATAATTTGCCTCTTGTTGCAGAATATAGTTATTCTCGGGTTCAACATAGGCGATGTTTGATTCATTGGTATATACGTTTTGAGGAATTGGAAGAGGAGATACGCTATACAATGAGCAAGTAGATTTTTCAACCAAGGGAACCTCTATTTGAATAAATACTTTATTATTGATGTATCCAGTATGTAGGCTTGTTATGTTAGCTAATCTATTTAAATTTCCCTCTCCTCTTTTCAACGTGAACTCATTGGTTTTCTCATATTTTTCGATGTAATTAACAACTTGTTTGAGTCTATTAGATGATAATAAAGTAGTATACATTTGATGCTCTTTTATTCCTTCTAAATTAACAAGTGTACCTACACTGTAGCTTATCTGGTTGTCCAACATTCTTCCTAACGTAGTCTTTATATTGTTCATTATTTGCGAGTATCGTTCAAGATAAATTTCCTGTTTCATTTGCTTCATTTTTTGCATAATGTTGAATTCATCATACAATCTTGCTTTGTCTATGTATATATTAGTTACCATCGTATTACTTTCTATAAATACTATTTTAGTCCTAACCCCTACTAGTATCATATCTATGTAATTGTTAATTAATTTACTTTCTAAATCATAACGTATTAACTCGTTTTCATGCAAATCTGATTTTACGTCCATGCAAGTACTTTCTGTAGTGTTGAAGGTGTGTAAAGTTCTAGTATATTTTTCTTGTAAATTCTTAAAATTTCCAAACAGTTCTTCACATTTTTCGTGACCTAACGGGCAATCGTTTTTCAGTTCGCTAAACGTCGTCCAAATATCCGTTACATTCATATCTTCATGTATGCAAGTGATGCTAATAATAATTTTCCACGCGACTGGAGTTAGTTTTACATCTTCCTGTCGTTCGAAGAATATACTCGATGGAGGTATTTGTTGAAGTTCGATTTCTTTTGGCTCTACTTCGTTTCCCGTACAAAATGTTAAGAGGGATAAAAACATTATGCTGAAGTTCCTCATTTTTTTTGTTCTGAAAAAATAAAAGAGATATCGATAAATCTTTCCGTCCCTTGCCCTGTCTCTCCTTTTTTTTTTTATATATGGATCCTTCTGGTTTATCGAACGCCCTGCTTTTAATTTGTTGTTTGCGTACTTATTTTTTTATATGTGCCGGTTCTAGGTGTGTTTACTTTGTAATTTAAACCGAAAACAATGATTCGTAGTTATATAGGGTGCACTATACATTAAACTAAAAGATAGTAGTTAACTATGTATGTATTTTTTTATTGTTGTACAATTGCTTGGGGCGGTGTGGTTAGTACAAGGGTTAGTCAGAAAGTGTCGTCCTTCTCTTAGGGTATAGGCTTACGAACTCAGAATCCCCTTCTTATATTGATTTTGTTTTATTTTATTTCTTTTTGATTTGGTACATAGGCAGGAGAAGAAAAAAAAATTTTATTTAACATTCTTGTATTTATCTTATCGTTATCGTTTTTCCTATCTTCCTTCGTCCCTGTCCTTTTTTCATTACCAATCTCCCGTTGACCATCTTTCATCCCGTAATACGGTTAAGGAACCTCCCGCAAAACAACCAGTCGGACAATGGGATGTTACTTCTAGCTGTCGTTGGTGTTCATCGTCCGTACACTCCATGGATTCTATATATATCCCTTCCCCTTGACGTTGTAGATAGTAATTGGCGCATTTTGCGCACTCTCGCCAGACCGGAATTTTCTGTTTACAATATTTACACCTTCCATGGTACGTTTGGTCCCCAAATCCTTGACCACCATATTCTTTTATTTGTAAGTACTTTGCATACGTTTTCCCTAGTTTTATGAATGCGGAGCTTTCTCTATACCTTTTCTCTACCTCATTTACGAGTTAATCATCACTTTTTTCTGGGTAATCCGGATGTTGCATATCCAGTTGTGCTCTAAAGTTTATAAATCGTCTTAACCTTTGAGGCATGCAATCGTTGAAGCCTATAGCGCTAAGGTAGGCTTCTTTAATAGCCAACCTAAAGCTTAAACTGTGATTGTAAATAACAGATGTTAGAAACTCTGTTTCATTTGCTAGCCTTCGGGAATAAGCGGGAGTTGTTCCCTTGGCCTCATCTTGGAAACATTTGACTCCGTATTTAATAATATTTTCTAATGGGTCCTTTTCCCCTTCTTTCTTCTTTCTCTCCTCCTGTCTTTTCTTGCGTTGCTGTCATTTGGTAAGTGCAACTTCCATCTTTAGGCAGCCTACAGAAATTTCTTTGTTTATTCGTGGTTGATACTAATTAAAGGATTGAGTCTATGTATTGAAGGAAGATCAGTTTTCATTGTTTATTTTCTTTTACTATAACTTTTTGCGATATGTGTATACGCACAATACTAATACATATATCATGTACAAATTAAACTTTATACCATACTCGAACCAATGGGCACACATTCATTTTTCTCTCTTATTTTTTTTATTTTATTTTAATTTGTTCCAACTATTGATTAAACAATTGTACAAGGCTTACAGTATCAATTACAGATTTACATTATTTATACATCTTTTTGTTTGCTGTATTTTCTATCAAACTACACAAACTTGCGAATACTATTTATTTAAAATCTCCGTTATTGTCTCAAAAAAGGTTTTAATTGTTGTTTTTATTAATAGTTGGATTTTGAACTTTTTCCGCGAAATTAATTAATTTATCAAATTTCTACTGCATTCATTAAAATCAATATCGGAAATTTCTTTATACTTTAAATTCGAGTCCACGTCTTTATCCAACATGTGTAAGGAAGCTATCTGCGAGTTTACTTTACTTAATTTTTTTAATAAAGTTCTCTTTTCAATAATTAGTTTTGATAAAATCTTTTTCTTTCCGCCTCTTCTCGTTTCTTTGCAATCGTTATTATGTTGTACAGAATCTCCCATGTCCATTGAGTCTAGTGTTAGATTTTTTTTGTTTCTAGTATGCCAAACTTTCTTTATTTATTTATACCTGGGGGTCCTGTAAGAAGGTATGACTAATTAACAGAATTACTAGAGTCAAGGTAAGTTGAGTTGTAATTCTTTATATAGGTTTACATATTGAACGATATGTAGGAAGGATAAGTGACCGTGTTGCTGGAGCATTTACCGCAACGAGGAGGAAAGGGTGCAATTAAGCACTCCTTAGGAAGGATAAGTGACCGTGTTGCTGGAGCTTTTACCGCAACGAGGAGGAAAGGGTGCAATTAAGCCCTCCTTAGGAAGGATAAGTGACGGTGTTGCTGGAGCTTTTACCGCAACGAGGAGGAAAGGGTGCAATTAAGCAATCCTTAGGAAGGATAGGATATAGGTTTTAGGTTTAGTGATATGTTAGACTCCAATGATTCTATTTGATTGTAAATCATTTTTTTTTATAGCAGTTAAATTTAAATTTGACTAAGCTCAACTGACATTGAAAATTTAAACCTTTTCCTTACTTTCCTTTGTACATTAACATCATTGTTATCTTAGGCGAGAAGAGTAAAGAGAAAAAGACCTTATTTTTTTTGTTATTTGCCTTATTCGTTTCTAATTTAATAATCGCGTATTTATTTAATTTAAGTGAGTATATGCTTTTCTTGTAATGATCTTTCTGTATAATAAAAAATATTATTTCCTTATAGTTTATTTTCGTCGTTAATTTAGATATATACGTATTATTTTTATATCGCTTTTTTTGTATAAAGTCAGATAAATTGAAATAATTTTATTTTAAGTTGAATGTATGCCAATTGTGATTAAAAGATAATATATATTATTCTATTGACAACCTCTTAGAACTGTAAAATATATATCTATATATATGTGCGTGTAGATATTTTCAAGCACATTGGGGCTATTATATATTATATACCTATGTTTAGGCACTACAAAGGCTCCATATATGAATATCTTAACCTATTAACATGCACTATTTTCGTTTTATTATGAGCTAGCTCTATTTTTACATTTCCCTTGTTATTAACTATTTCTAAAATCCGATGTGGTCCAGTATATTGATCGCCTAGTTTGTATTTCGTCCCTCCTTTTAATAACCAGACATTATCCCCTGTCTGAAATTCTTGATGATTGGCTTTCCTGTCGTAATAGAATTTCGACCTATGTTTAGAAGCTATTAATTTTTCTCGCGCGATTCCCTGTATTTCGTTTAAACGTTGTCGTAAATTTATAATGTAATCATCATACGTTGGAACTCGTTCTCGTGGATCTAAAGGTTCGTTTGATGGTAGTCGCGCTTTTCGTGCAAAAACAATTTCAAAAGGTGTGTAGAGATGACCCTCACGTATCGACGTATTATACGGAAACGCGGCTAATTCGCATAACTCATCCCATGCGTCATTTCTTTTTATCATTGTTTTTAAATAATCTGCTAAGCTGCTATGAAAACGCTCAACGGAGTTGGACTGAGGGTGATAAGCCGTGGTTTTAACTTGTTTAATCTTAAAAATTTTCGCTACTTCTCCCATCAGACTACTTAAAAATGAGGTACCTTGGTCGGAGATAATTAACAATGGGGCGCTAAAAATTGAAAAGTGTCGACGAACTAACGCTTCGGCGATCGTTGCCGCGGTCGCGTCTGTTATGGGTATCGCCATACAGTATTTTGAAAGGTTACATTGAATGGTTAATATATTATTGTTATTATTTCGAGATCTGGAAAATGGTCCCACAAGATCGACCGATATGGATTCCATAGTCGAGTACGGAGTATCTGTTATTATCATACGTTGTTTAGTTTTAACACGAACCAATTTTTTTAGTTGGCAAGTTAAACCATGTCTAATGTAGTTTTGTACGTCTTTCTTAATATCTGGCCAATAAAAACGTTGTTTTATACGTTTATAGGTTTTCGTTACCCCTTTATGCCCTGCACAAGCAGACTCGTGCATTTCGCGAATAATATTTTCCCTATTACTCTTTTCCACACATAGAGTTATACCTATTTGTTTCAATATTTCGTTCCATTTCGATACTTATTGAACGTAATTTTTCTTTTAATATAATATTTTTCAAATTTAATTTTAGATTATTAATAATTTCTGAAGTACTCAGTCGCTCTTCGTCATGTAACACCATAGAAAAATGCATTTTTCCGTTTTTGTTATTGATTCTTATTTCTCCTGGATTTAAATTGGAAAAATGAGGTAGTAATAATTTGGAAGCCAAATTTCTGGATCCTTCATCTAAAGGCATTCCAGTCGTAGTTATGAAATAAACGTAATTATCTTTTCTCATAAAGAGTTGTGCTTTAACTTCAATGAATTTCTTTTCATCATTTGGTTCTTCGTAAACATCCTTTTCTTCCCAGGACTCGTCAAATTTGTTGTTAAAATTATCTATCTCCATGGGTTGTAATCTTTTGACTAAGTTGACTATCGTTTCAATTTCCTCGGGGGCTTCTTATATTATAGGATGGTTTTGGACTGGTTCTTTTGATATATTTGACTTGTTGGGTCGTTTTTCTCTCTTTTCGTTGTAGTTTGGCCTTGTTATTTTCCCTGCGCGACTGCGTATTTCCATAGAATAATTTTTAATTACATAAACGGGTTCTTCTATTGGATTTCTTGATAACGCGTCAGCATTAACGTTACTTTTACCGGCTATGTATACGATGTCAAAGTCGTATGCATTCAGTTTTATTTTCCATCTACTAACTCTGGATGTCGGATCTACTGAGTTTTTAAACCAAACAAGTGGATTATGATCTGTTATAATGAGGAAACGACGGCCTCTTAAATAGCAATCGAACTGAGTAACGGCATACAGTATGGCTAATGCTTCCCTTGAGTAAGCATCATATTTTTGCTCGGCTTTGTGTAATACTCGTGAAACATAAGCAACTGGTAGGTTGGTTCCCACCTCTCCTTGTGATAATATTGCTCCTATTGCTGTACCGCTAGCGTCACAAGTCACTATAAATGGTTTATTAAAATCTGCGATTTGTAATATTGGTTGTTTAAACAATTTTTCTCTCAAATCATCGAATGCCTTTTGAACCTCGCTGGACCATAGGAAAGGTGCGTCTTTCTTTAATAAATTACTTAATGGTCTAGCAATACCGAAAAATTCGCAATGAATCGTCTTTAATAACCTGCTAATCCTAAAAATTGACGTGTGTTTTTCACTGTTTTTGGAATTGGAAATTTTTTTACTGCATCTAATTTTTTTGATCCGGCAAAACACCTTCTGGTGATAGTACGTGTCCCAGATACACTACTTCTCTCTTCAAAAATTCACATTTGTCTGGCTGTAATTTCAGATTTGCGGCGCGTACTCATTGCAAAAATTTTTCAAACTTTTGGTTATGCTCCTGAATATTTTTAGCGTATATAACTGCGTCGTCAAGGAATAAAAATATTTCTTTGCCTTGCATGCCCTCGAAAACACGATCAATCATTCTTTGAAAAGTGGCTGGAGAATTGCATAATCCCATAGGCATTGTTTTAAATTGAAATAAACCGAATGAAGATGCAAAAGCTGTTTTATGTCGATCTTCTTGAGCTAACGGAACTTGTAAAAATCCTTGACATAAATCCAAGACGGTGAATACACGATTTTCTGGTCCGATTTGATCGATAATATCTAGTATATTAGGTAATGGGTATCGATCTTTTACGGTTTTATCGTTTAATTGTCGAAAATCGCCAACTAGTCGGTATCGTTTATTACCCTGACTCTAAGGCTTTTTTGTTACTAGAAAAACAGGTGATGTATAATTGGAACTTGATGGTTCAATTATGTCTCCTTCAATCATTTCTTTTAATTGTTTATCAAGTTCGCTTTTGAGAGCGTGAGGAAATCTATATGGCTTAGCTGTGATTGGTATGTCGTCGACAGTCGGTATCTTATGTTCTATAGCATATGTCACACCTAATTTTTCTCCTTTTAGACAGAAACAATCCGAATATTTATCAATTAAATTTTCTATAGATTGTCTTTGTTCCTCGTCCATTTTATCAAAATGCAAGGCTTCTTTTAACCGTTCATTACGATTAAGTGCACTTGTATCCTCCGTTATGTTAAGTATCCTCACTTCAGATCGATCGTCAGAAATGTCGTGTATGTCGACCTCTTCACTTTCATAACTATAAAAATTATTAATATAAGGTTTATTTGAATAAACCGAAATAACTATTATTCATTTCGTTTTCGTGTATGGCTTCAACAAATTCACTTCGTAAATTTTCGTTTATTACTCGTTCATTCAATAAAAAATCGCTAGGATCCTCATCCTGTTCATTTTCTTCCCGTATGTTTATTAAATTCTCATTATTTATCTCATTTTCAGTTTCTTCAGTTCCTTGTTTGTTTATCCATAATATTTCGGTTCTCGGGATAGTATCTAACTTTTTCCCCGACATAACCAATTCTTCGTTATTCAATTTACAAACATAACTTACATTTTTATCACGAGGTTCGCATTTATCGCCCTCCTCGATTTCGTAATCCATTCGTATTTGACAATTCATCTTTTTATCAACAAAATCTTTCTTATTTTCACGAGGTCCGCCTTTATCGCCCTCCTCGATTTCATACTCCATTTGTACTTTACAATTCATCTTTTTGTCAACAAAATTTTCCTTATTTTCACGAGGTCCGCATTTATCGCCCTCCTCGATTTCATAATCCATTTGTACTTGACAATTATTAACTGTCTTATCCCATAAATTTGTTCGTTTTTTATTTCATTTTCAATATCATACTTCAGGTCAACTTCGTTTTCATAATTAGTACAGGATGGACTCTCAGCCATCCTATCGAACAATGGTGCTTCAATAATACCATAATTTTCAGTAATTTCATCAAATTTTTCTCTAATACGTGGCTCAGTCACATCACGTACCCGTGACTGCGCTTTTCCATTATTTATTTGTAATCGGTCTTCCTTCATTAATCCATAACAATTTTCACTTGCTTTACATGTACTATTCTTTAGATCCAACTCCTCGTCGATCTGATGTACTTGTATTTCGTCATTATTATAATCGTCAGATAACGCTTGTTCTTTTTCACTGTGATTGTATAGGTTTTTGTCGTTGCCATTTTGATTTCTTTCATTTCTTTGTTCTTGCTCGTAGATTTAATACGATTCGTTTGTGTCAAATTTTATAAACGTTTCGTCATTTTCAGGTAATTGAAAATCACTTAACGTTTCTGAGTCACTATCGGTATAATTATAAAATCTTGAATTTTTCATGTTCGTATAATCATTGTTTACCCTTGGTTTTGTCATATATCGTATTGATTTTCGAACAATATTTTTTTTTATTTCCTCCATTATATAAATCGATTCATCCGTTTGTGTACTATTTGCATTTTCAAAGGGGAGGATTAATCCGTTAAATTCTAAATATTGTTCCAAATAATTGATTTTTGCATCATTTCTACGGAAAAAATCGGTGCCTAAGATTCCGTCTTGTTGTATAGGGAACGAATCATGTACTAAATTGAGTTCCACGGGAGATCCTTCGAAATCTATTCTAATTTTACCACGAGTAATTAATGAGTGGTCAGTTATGCCTTTTAACAAGATAATATCATTTTCGTCAATTTTTACGCGAGAGTCTACCTCTGACTCTTTAATTAGACTTGCCGATGCTCCTGTATCTAGCAAGAATTTTAACGGACGTCGTAACTGACCGGTATCGAAGATTACAACCGGGGCTGAACTTTGTTGGCTTAAATTTATTTTCGCGGTGCGGAGGGGATGTTTGAGCGGGTTTCCGCACTCGAAGTAGCGGGAATTTGATTCGCAGTCTCTCTCTCGACCCTCCTCGGAGAGAGAGTATCGGTGTTTCCCTGATTTTGATTTTCTTCTCTTATTTCTCTTTGTAACTTATAACAATCACGCCTTATGTGACCAGGTTTTCCGCAATGGAAACAAGTAACTGGTAATCTTATATTATTATTCGATTCGTTATTAATATATCGTGATTCTTGGGAAGTTGGATTAACCGGCTCGCGCACACCGCGAGTCCCGGAATTAATTCCCCGATTTTTTTTGTTAAATTGCTGCGATGAGTATTTATTATTATTATAACGAACAAAGGAATCATTTTTATCTCTATCTCTATTTGGTAAAAATTCCGTCTGAGTTTGATACTCGTTCTAACCACCAAATTGTAAATTTGGTCTATTATAATTACGACTGTTATCCGAGCGATTTTGTGGGGTATATGAACTGTTTATGGGATTGCGTCGGTTGTTATTATCGGAAAATCTTTCCGCAAAACTTCGTGCTAATTTGAAACAATATATGGCTCCATGACCAGTTTTAGAACAATATTGACATACAATTGGAGAGTTATTCGAAATATATTTTACTTTACGCGTTTCTCGAGTTGAACGAAAACGAGCCTCTTCTCGGCTGGGCGTCTCCTCGTCTCCTCGTCTCCTCGTCTCCAAGACGCTACAAGCGAACTCGCGCTCCACCTCGAGCGCTTGTTCACGAGCCTGTTTTATAGAACTTGGAGTCCCTAAACGCGCGCGAATTTCCCAACGAAGCCCTTTTAAAAAGAATTTTAAACAATCTCGCCTTAGTTCAAGCATGAAATGATCTGCTATCGCGACTCGTCCCTCTCTGTCGGCCGCTTTGAATATTTCATTTTTTATTTCTTGTAACCGATTAAAATAAGCAACGACTGTTTCATTGTGTTTCTGTTTTAATTTAGCAAGGTCTCCCGTCCACTCGTAATATGTTTTTATCGATCCGAACGTGTTTTCAAAAAAAATCGGATATCTCTTTGATAGAATTAAAATTTTCTCCGCGCGCACAAGAGAAAGCTTCCCCATATAAACGCATTCGAATAAGTTTTGTTAATTCTTTCTCGTACTCCGACGGTAAAATTTCTTTTGCTTCATTGCGTCCGTCCAAAAATTGTGATAAATTTATGTTATGACCGTTAAACCGCGGTATTAAATTTAAAGCGTCCTTTAGCGATAAACCCCGAATTTGAGACGTCATATTTTTATTATTAATTTGTTTTTAACTTCACTCCTATCTATTTTTTTGGTTTTGTTCCGGTGTTTGTTCTTAATTCGTCGAAATTAACTTTATTAAATAATTCGTCTTTAATCTTAGAAGAGTTTGCTTGTTCGGGTGATCTTTTAATTAATTTATTATCGAAGGGAATTGTAAAATCTGCCGCGCCTTGAATTAGTTTTTCGTCGAGTACTTTCGCCGTGTCTGTCACTAGTGCCTTTGCTTCCTCAGTCTCTTTTCGATCGGTGCGGAAAAAATATTTAACGCGCCTTAAATTTTATTTATGATACCTTGAAAAGTTGTCCCTTTTTTTACACTTTCTTGTAAACTTTCTATGATTTTAGGTTCCTCGAGATAAGAATCTAACAACTCTTTTTTTACTTCAGTCGCGAGCCGTTTTCTTACCGAGCTTATAACGTTATCCGGTGTTAAAATCAATGGTTCATATGGACGATAAATTGGGGCTGGCGTACTAAAATTACAGGATTATTCGCGATAAGTTCTTTTTGTTCCTCGTAATTCAAAACTGCGGGTTTTAAACTAAAATGTTTTACGCGCGTGGGAGTAATTATTGTGTCTTCTTGTTCGTCTTCACTAACTTCGGAAATAGAAAGATCAGTTGGAAAAAAAGGGTCTCTATATTCAAAATCGCGAGGTATTTTTATAGATAATGAACAAAGGAATCATTTTTATCTCTATCTCTATTTGGTAAAATTCCGTCTGAGTTTGATACTCGTTCTAACCACCAAATTGTAAATTTGGTCTATTATAATTACGACTGTTATCCGAGCGATTTTGTGGGGTATATGAACTGTTTATGGGATTGCGTCGGTTGTTATTATCGGAAAATCTTTCCGCAAAACTTCGTGCTAATTTGAAACAATATATGGCTCCATGACCAGTTTTAGAACAATATTGACATACAATTGGAGAGTTATTCGAAATATATTTTACTTTACGCGTTTCTCGAGTTGAACGAAAACGAGCCTCTTCTCGGCTGGGCGTCTCCTCGTCTCCTCGTCTCCTCGTCTCCAAGACGCTACAAGCGAACTCGCGCTCCACCTCGAGCGCTTGTTCACGAGCCTGTTTTATAGAACTTGGAGTCCCTAAACGCGCGCGAATTTCCCAACGAAGCCCTTTTAAAAAGAATTTTAAACAATCTCGCCTTAGTTCAAGCATGAAATGATCTGCTATCGCGACTCGTCCCTCTCTGTCGGCCGCTTTGAATATTTCATTTTTTATTTCTTGTAACCGATTAAAATAAGCAACGACTGTTTCATTGTGTTTCTGTTTTAATTTAGCAAGGTCTCCCGTCCACTCGTAATATGTTTTTATCGATCCGAACGTGTTTTCAAAAAAATCGGATATCTCTTTGATAGAATTAAAATTTTCTCCGCGCGCACAAGAGAAAGCTTCCCCATATAAACGCATTCGAATAAGTTTTGTTAATTCTTTCTCGTACTCCGACGGTAAAATTTCTTTTGCTTCATTGCGTCCGTCCAAAAATTGTGATAAATTTATGTTATGACCGTTAAACCGCGGTATTAAATTTAAAGCGTCCTTTAGCGATAAACCCCGAATTTGAGACGTCATATTTTTATTATTAATTTGTTTTTTAACTTCACTCCTATCTATTTTTTTTGGTTTTGTTCCGGTGTTTGTTCTTAATTCGTCGAAATTAACTTTATTAAATAATTCGTCTTTAATCTTAGAAGAGTTTGCTTGTTCGGGTGATCTTTTAATTAATTTATTATCGAAGGGAATTGTAAAATCTGCCGCGCCTTGAATTAGTTTTTCGTCGAGTACTTTCGCCGTGTCTGTCACTAGTGCCTTTGCTTCCTCAGTCTCTTTTTCGATCGGTGCGGAAAAAATATTTAACGCGCCTTAAATTTTATTTATGATACCTTGAAAAGTTGTCCCTTTTTTTACACTTTCTTGTAAACTTTCTATGATTTTAGGTTCCTCTAGATAAGAATCTAACAACTCTTTTTTTACTTCAGTCGCGAGCCGTTTTCTTACCGAGCTTATAACGTTATCCGGTGTTAAAATCAATGGTTCATATGGACGATAAATTGGGGCTGGCGTACTAAAATCTACAGGATTATTCGCGATAAGTTCTTTTTGTTCCTCGTATTTCAAAACAGCGGGTTTTAAACTAAAATGTTTTACGCGCGTGGGAGTAATTATTGTGTCTTCTTGTTCGGCTTCACTAACTTCGGAAATAGAAAGATCAGTTGGAAAAAAAGGGTCTCTATATTCAAAATCGCGAGGTATTTTTATAGATAATGAAATATTTGCTGCACTTTTTTCTAGCCTATCCTTTAAATAATTTATTTCTTTTGTCAAATTTTGCACCGTTTCCCTAGGAGTTTTAGTTAAATCGAGAGTATCGAGAATCTGAACTTTTTCTTTGTATAAATTTAATAGCGTATCATTCATCGAAAATTCTAAACCCGTGTTTCTTTGTTTATTTACATAACAATCAGTATTTTTAGGCGAACCTGACATTTTATTTCTAAACACATTATTCCTTTAATATCTTTATTTTTCTCTCAAAAATATGAGTTTCCCGGCCGATGCTCCAAATTTTATTATAATAATTAATACAATCTGTCACGTCCAGACTTGTACCAACCACTATAAAAAATGTTACAAGAAGGCAAATGGTTAATAAACCATTCGCATTCCTTTCGCTCTTGTTTGACTAGGACTAGCCTTACGTCTCCGGGAGTAGCGAGCCAAGTTATTTTGAGAGTAGAGATGTAGGATATAATGTGGGATAAATAAAATAATATATGTTTTATTTCGTATTAATCATGCATTATTTATTTAAATATAATATGCTGTTTTCCTTTAAATGAACACTTGTAACTAAATTCTTACAGCTTTTTAATGGGCAAAAATACATAAAATCACACTATTTTATTAACAATTGCATAAATTTATTTAAGTCAAATAACTATTTTAATTTTGATTAAATAAACAAGTGTGCGGCGAACACGTTAACACATTATAGAATAAAATATACACAAGGTTATTTTATTATAAACATTAATAATTAATAATCGAAATAAGAATTATTATAAATATATGCAGATTAAATTAAAAATTGTTGTCGTTTAAAACATGAATTATAGTTAATAAATTGCAATTCAAACCGTGAATATTGCAAATAAAATGCAATACAACGAATAATTATAATGAATAAATCTTAGTATCAAATAGTAATTGTTTTAAGAGAAAACGGTTGGTTCAGCAATCGAAATAACATAAAATATCAGGTTTGCCTTTACGAATAATACAAGCGTATAGATAGCCGAAAAGAATATACTTTAAGTACCCAAATATAGATATATATGGGGTATTCCACGTGAAGTGGTCCGATCAAAATTTTAAAATGCATCAAATTTTGGGTACACATTGCAAATGTTTTTCAGAATACAGAAAAAAATTTTTAGGTACTGGAATCTATTTGCTCAAAAGCTATTCTAACCTCAAAAAGTTAATTTTTTCTAGTTTTTTTCAACACCAGCTGGGTTTACCGCTATTCAACTCAAAATCTATCAACTTTTACTATAAAACATTATATATAACATTCGTTGCTAACTATGTCTAGAATTTATCCTTCTAGGATATAATTTCTAATCTCAAGGTTAATATTACATAAACTACATGTCAATATTCAACTTAAAAATAGTGTAAGTGCGCCACAATTGATTTTTTTATCCAAAAGTCTAAAAAAAAGCTTGAAGCAATACCTTTCAAATGGTCTTTAGCATTTTTGGGGCCTTTAATTCTGTAAAAAGTTATGATAGTGTAAAGAAACTCGAAATTTTTTTAAAAATTTAAATGGAAATTACCATGTTAATTTTTGTGAATTTTATGTCTTTCTTTAAATTATCATAACTTTTTACAGAATTGAAGGCTCCAAAAATGCTACAGACCATTTGAAAGGTATTGCTTCAAGTTTTTTTTTTAGACTTTTGGATAAAAAAATCAATTGTGGCGCACTTACACTATTTTTAAGTTGAATATTGACATGTAGTTTATGTAACATTAACCTTGAGATTAGAAATTCTAACCCAGAAGGATAAATTCTAGACATAGTTAGCAACGAATGTTACATATAATGTTTTATAGTAAAAGTTGATAGATTTTGAGTTATATAGCGGTATACCCAGCTGGTGTTAAAAAAAACTAGAAAAAATTCACTTTTTAGGTTAGAATAACTTTTGAGCAAATCGATTCCAGTACCTAAAAATTTTTTTTTGTATTTTGAAAAACATTTGCAATGTGTATGGGATCCGGATAATTTTGTTTAAATAATATTTTTCGTTATTTGAATTATAAACCAGCATCACATTTGGCGCCCAACGTGTGTTTTTATTGTACATTAAGTGATTAAATTGTTTTCGGTTTGTTAGCAAATTTAACGGTTTTTTGTACTTCGGCGGAAGTTGAATTAACGAATATTTTACGGAGTGTTTTAAAAATTTCTCAGTGGGGTAGAGAGAGAGAAATTTGGGGCGTTGGTTACGCCATTTTGGAAAATTGAAAATTCGATTGCTGCCATTTTAACGATTAACTGGCCGCGTGGAAATTTAATTATTACCGTTTCTAGTGGGAGATAAACTGATATATTATTATTTTTTTTTTTATTATTATTGTAATAATTATTGTTGTTACTGTCTGTTGCTATCACCTATTTTGCAAGCGCTTTTTGTGGGCTGCTGCTATTTTATAGGTTATTTGTTAATTGTTGAATCAAAGTTAATAAAACTTTTATTCGACAATTTAACAATTTTTGCGGTAGACAGTGACATCGCCTCGTGCCAAATAAAAAAATAGTTGGGAGATAATAATTTATTTTATTTATTGTGTTATTTTCTGATATTTGGGACGTATATATATTATTCATGGTAATTTTGAATATATGTATTGGAATTGACCATTGGGAAAAGCAATCAGCAGTTGGACGTGAGGACACCTCAAGGAGAGATATTTCTTTTTTGTGTTACCAGCAATTGTAATAAGGATTTATTTATTTATTTAGGAAGATATACAAAACGGTAATCTCCAGAGTAATAATTATAATTTATATTTTTATAGTTTATATTTATTTTTATTTGCTAATATTTATTTATATTTATATAGCGGATGTGCATTTTTTTTCTGTTTCCCTTTGTTCGTGATTTACAGTGGGGATTAAGAAAAATTTATTTATTTGGCGCGAGGCTTTATCTGGTCAGATCGGACCCGTGCACCGAAGAGTTCCCGTTTAATTCAGTTTACGGGAGAATTAATATCTCTGGGTTCGATTAAGGGAAATCTTTATATTAAAGTCATTTTTATTTTTTTTTTGTTCGTTTTTTTTAAATTTATTATCTCGGTTCTTCGTAGTTATTTTTTTTTTGTTGTTGTTGCTTTTGTGGTATTTTAGTTTACTAAAATGGGTAGTCATAAGGAAAGGATGGAAAATATCCTTAAACAGTCTACAGGGGCGAGGGAATTATCTAGAAAGATTTCAAAAATAGACCCGAAATTAATAAAAGAGTTATTAGAAAAACAAGGGTTAAGTACAGTAGGGTTATTTGGGACATTAAAAAATAGGTTATTAAGGGCGGACTGTAGGAAAATAGATGTTAACTTAGACGTACCGTGGTATACGGATGACGAAGGGGAAGGGGAAATACCGACAAAGGCAGGTGAAACAGAAGTAGAACAACCTATTAATGAGTATAGTAAGGAAAATAGTGACAAAGGAGAATGTAATAGAAAAGGAAAACAAATAAAGGAGAGTGAAGACAAAATAATGGAAAGTGTTAGTCAGGAGGTAGTGGAAGTAGGGAAAGAAACTCAGATTAGTGAAAAGAATCAGGAGAAAACGGGTGCGCGTAAAAAATCGAACGGGAAACCAAAGGAAACGGTAACTGCGGATAGAAGCGAAGTAGTAGGGAGTAACATAGATGTAGGGAGTTTGAAGGTATTAGTAACCGACATTATTAGGGAGGTTATGGGTAATCAGTTAGAGAGCGCGTTAATAAAAATAGTAGATGCAAGGTTGCAAAACTTGCAAGCTAGCAAACAGGTAGAAGAGTTAGGTCAACCAGAAAGGCTTGAAACCGAGGGAGATAATAATAGTAGTAGAGATTTAGTGGAATATAGTGAATTAAAGAATTCATTAGTAGAAGAATCAAAGCGTAAAGTGACAAATGGTAGTGCGGACGAATTAGGATCGAGAAAAAGAGAATCTACTCCCAAGCGATGTAATAACTTAGGGCCAAAGAAGTTAGGTTTCTCAAAGGGCGAGTTTTTATACAATAAGAAAAGAATTTATTACGTTGAGGAAACCGACATAGGTAGCAGTTCAAAAGAGGAAATATGCAAAAGTAGGAGATTCCATAAAGAAAAAAAGTTAATGCGTAGACAGATAGATCAGAATCAGGATAGGGAGTTAGTTGGGACAGATATGAGTCTGGGAAACTCCGAGGTCTAATAAGACCAGCCAACGTCAGAGAGGGGTGAATCAGTTGCGCAGTATGCAGTGTGTTAAAATGCTGCAAAACTGGAAAATACACTTTTCTGGCGAAGGTAAGGAGGGTCCGGAGGAGTACTTGGCTCAACTTCAAGATTGCTATGAAGGAACAGCGTATTCTGATAGAGAGTTCCTAAGCGCGATTTCTTGTACGCTATCGAGAACCGCGGTTAGGTGGTTTCGATCAGTAAAGGAAAAGATTAAGACGCTTAAAGAGTTCAAACGCGCATTCAGACATAGATTCATGGGAATATTAGATAGAGAGGATATCATGGAAGAATTGCGTAGAAGGACTCAAGCAAAGGGGGAGGATATAGCTAGTTACTTATCATGTATTAGATTAATAGTAGGGCATTTTAAGAGACCGCCGTCGGAATGTCAGCTGGTTCCATTGATATTTCGTAATCTGTTGCCGGAGTATCGTAAGGCAATGGAAAACGAATATCTCGATAGTTTGGACGATATTGAGAAGTGGGGGAGCAAATACGAACGGAAGAAAGAATTAGACAACCGTTACGTTCATCCGCCACCTAAGGAAAGGACTTGGATTCCAGAAGCCGCATACCAAGGGCCGAGAGTAAAAGGTAAGGTGGCTAAGGTGGAAGAAAATGAACAGGGTGTAGTTGGGTCGAAGGACAAGCTGAATCCGGCGAAGGTAGACAAAGGGTCGAGTAAAAGCGCGGTTAAGGCTAAAGTGAATGTGGATTCGCAGGAGCAGCCAATCACAGCTGCAATGGTTGTGGCCAAGCAGGCACCACCACAAAATGCGGGACCACCGGTACAGCAGCAGACTGGTTGGTCAAGACCACCAGCTGATGGCCAACGGGTGAATTATAACGATCGGAATTTTAATCGTAGGGAATTTTCGTCGAATAGGTGGCAGAATCAACCCGATGGTAGGGATTTTCAGTCGAATAGGTGGCAGAATAGACCAGATAATAGGGAATTTAGGGAGTCGAATAGATTTGTTAGTAATGGAAATAGGAACGAGAATAGAGCTTTTCACGATCCGTGTTTCGAGTGTCAGAAGGTAGGGCATAGGAGTTCCGAGTGTCCCAATAGGAAGTGCTATTTTTGTAAAAAACCGGGTCATAACATACGAAACTGCTCCCTTCGCAAAACTGAGGGGTTAGCATGTCAAGTTTGTAAAACAGTTGGGACGACATTCGACGATTGTCCGAATTGTACACAGTTTAGGGGGATGTTGGGAAACGGCAAATCGGGAGTTCAGAAAGGTCCCCTGACTCTCGAATCACGGCAGTAGGGACCGATAGGGCGTTACCAAGTTACTGTTTCCCAGAGGTAAATATAGAAGTAAGGGTGAGGGAGAATATTGATAGGATCAATATAGAGGGTGTGTCTCCCAAAGTAAATGTAGGGAAGTTAGATAGGTCTAAGGGTGCGATTCCAAGATCTAAGGGTAATTTACGGTCGATCAGTAGGGACGATCCAGAAAATGATTCAGGAGTTAGGTTATTAAAGGGAACAGAGCGAATAGATATTGAATTGTTAGCCAAAAAGGGGAAAGTTGATCGTGGCGGGACTCAAGTTAGCGAAGGAAGGTCACAGGATAATCAAGAGATTAGGGGTTATGATAGATTACATTTGATTAACAAGGGTGTAGAGTTGCTTTTAGGGGATAATAAGGAAAAAGAAAAAGAAAAGAGTCCAAAGACCTTCCTTGGCAACAAGGAGACACCAGATCGATCAACTGAACCGAAACAAGGTGTATCAGTATCTAACATAGAAAATAGGCATTATTTGAAAGTTGTTTTAGGAGGACAGGAATATAGGGCGTATTTAATACAAAAGATATATAAATAAATCGGATATATAATTATAATGAATAATATGATAACGTGACAGTGACAAGTTTGTGAAATCTAAACAATGTATTGCTGAATAATAGTAATAATAATGTTGATACTTTTATAGTAATCCTTCAGATTAGTATTATAATTCTTGTAAGGGATGTAAAACTAAAAATCCAGCATTATAAATGTTTAAAACGTAATTTTTTATAATTTTATAATAATATTTGTATTTTTAGAAGCTTACAGGGGATTAGATAGATACTGAAACAAGTGGAGATACTTTTCTACCATTCCAAGGTAAGTGCACAAATTTTTTTGCAATGATCATGCTACTAAATTCATCGTTGTAAGGCAACAAATATACATTTCTATTAATATTTCGAGCACTTTTCCCGGATATTTTGACCATAAGTGATCTTAATGATTTAGACCCACTCTGGAAATTTTTAGGCAGTTTCTGACTATAAAAAGTCATCTTTTAGACAGTATTAGGTTACCAGAGTCCGGAGCAGAATTGCTGATTTTCACTATTTAAGGTTTAAATGGCTTACAAGAGTGTGACAACATACATTTATGTCTTTAAAAGTATTTTTAATGAAAAGTTCGGAAAATTTAACAAAAAAAGTCATACTTATGTTTTTAGTGAAAAATGCATCCCCTGGGAGCTAAAAATTCATGAAAATGGGCATACAATGCAAAAAAGTGCTAAAATGTCAACTTTGACTCTCTGTAACTTAAAGTAATGGCCCAGAAAAAATCTGAAAAAATTCAGGAGAACTACTGGATACCTCTAAAACATATTCCCACAGTTATAGCAATATTTATTTTTTTCATCTTCGATGTCACAGAGAACCACCCATATATATTTTCAAATTTTCAATATAGTAGCGCAATTTATGGCGCAACTTTTGGCTCGATAAAGACACAAGCGCAAATAGTTGCGTTAAAAGTTGTGTCAAAAGTTGCGCTATTAATTGCACAATCATTTTCAGTAGGAATGGCAACCCCTGCGAACGTCTTCTCGCGACCTAAGTGGCCAGCAGTTGGATCGTCGTGACATTCTCTAAGAATTGACGGGCGGTTCTCTCGAGGCACTACCAACTTCCATGCTTCGATGTCTTCCATGACGTCCTCTAAGATGGGTTCAGGCCGGTAAGCCGTCTGATAAGCGTGTCTGGAATATGATTAAGCGCACCTTTCTTGTGCTCGATCGTGAAGGTTTGCGCTTGGAATTCGAGAGCCCATCTTGCGAGAGGACTCGCTGGTTTGCGCATATTACAGAGCCAACGCAAACTGTTGTGGTCGGTTACGACTCGAAACTCGTTACCTTCTATATACTACCTGAACTTCTTTATTGCCCACACAACGGCTAATTTTTCTTGTTCGGAGACACTGTAATTTTTCTTGGCTGGGGAAAGGATCCGACTTGCGTACTCCAAAATTCTGTATGTATGTACTGCCCATTTGGGACAGGACGCTGCAGAATCGGTGCTGTCATTAAGACCGCCTTGAGCTGTTGGAAAGCTTGCTCCTGTTCATTAAGCCACACATATCGCTGGTTCTTCTTGGTTGAACGCGCCAAGGGTTCTGCGATTGTCGTGTAATATGGCATAAATCGCCTATGTCAAGAAGCCATACCGAGGAAACGGCGAAGCTGTTCAAGATTTTTTGGGGCAGGATACTCTTTTATCGGCTCTATCTTGGCGAGATTGGGACGTACTCCGTCCCGGTTTAGTAGTACGCTAAGATACTTAACCTCTGACGTACAAAAAACGCACTTATCACGGTTTATTGAAAGTCAGGTACTACCAGTCTTTTAAGAACTTCCTCTAGGTAACGCTTATGATTCTCGAATGTCTCCGATACAACGATAATATCATCAAGGTAAGCATAAGCGTGCGGCGCCAGGTCTGGTCCTACGACTTGGTCTATCATCCGTGAAAGGTCCCCCCCTGCGCGGAGTATGCCAATCCGTATGGCATCCTCGTGAACTAGAACAGTCCCAGTCCAGGGACTGTAAATGTAGTAATAGGGCGCGACTCGACTTGCAACGGTATCTGATGATAGGCGCAATTCATGTCGAGAGTGGAGATATAGCGAGCCTTTCTTAGTTTCCGCAGTATATCGTGCATGATAGGCAAAGAATATGCATCTGGTTTAGTTAAGGCATTGACTTTCCTAAAGTCGATGCAAAACCGTCTAGAATTGTCACCCTTTCTCGCCATCACCACCGGGCTGGACCATCCGCTGGTCGAGGGGTCAATGAGACCGAAGTCAAGCATCTCCTTCACTTGGCGGTGCATTTCTTCTTGGATTTTGTCCGAGACCGAGTAGTATCGCTGCTTAATCGGCTTGACTGATCTGACATCGCCTGTGTACTCGACATCGTGAGATCGACCGATCTTTGGCATGGTGTTGGATAGATCTCGGTCCAACAGCTGACGCAATACCTTGCGTTGACTGTTGGTTGCGTCAGCAACTCCTGCTGACGACAAGGAAGCCGTACCTCCGTCCAAGCTAGCTACCTCTAACTGGACGTGGTTTTTTCTGCTTTTGAGGAACAGCTGATCAGCGTCTGGATCCAGAACTGCACGAAATGCACGTACGAAATTGACTCCTACGTAACATTCAGCGTCCAGATTTGGCAGAATGGCAACCCTGAGCTCCTTGGTCTCATCACCGACGGTGAAAGGCAACATTATGTGCCCCCTCAGTGGTTGTGCACGTCCATCAGTCAATTTCAATCTCCCCGAGTTTTCGGTAGAGAGCGATTTTCCCAGGGCGGTAGCGATTGTGAGGCCGTTAGAGCCTATCACCGTCGTCGAAGCTCCTGGATCATACAGGACTCTGATCCGGAAATCGCCTATTTGCGCTTGGAGCCACCAGCGCGTCTCGTCCTCTGGACGGTAGTTCCGGTGTTACTCCTGCTGACCTTGAGGAATATAATCTTGCCGCGGATGAGCTTCGCGCGGTCTCGTTCTTTCCGTGGGCCCGAGGTTCTGGGTTTAGCCGCTCCCGGAAATGGCGGCGGAAATACGTAAGCTTACCGCACCCATTATAGGAAATCGGTTTGCTCGGATCGAAATGCGTCCTCCTTCCGCGCTCTTTCCGGTGCGGGGCTTCTCGTATTATCTCCTCTGCTCTCCGGGCCGGTTCGACGGTTTTTTTTTCTGAGCGGACCGCCGTCCACTCTTGGGACTTTCTGGTTTGTTACTCTCGGCGTTCTTGATTTCACTTGGTAGCAGCTTGTTCAGCTGGGTGAGAATCGCGTCCAGCTCCACCAGATTTTTGCCGGTGGTGGATTTCTCGGACTCTACCGCTGCTACCTTTGCCTTCGGAGGAGCCTTCTCTGACTTTTTCCTGGCCTTGTACGCGAACTCCGGCCGCACCAGATCCCGTTCCATTGAAGGTGGTTTGTAGAACTTTTCGCGCTCTTGCAGCCTTCCAGCTTCGCGGGCCAGCGTTTGATTGAGCACGTGAGTTCGTCTCAAAGCCTCCACTTTCCTTTGTTGTTGCGGTACCACCTTGCGGCGTCTTCCACCAGCAACTACGAAAGTGAAGAAAGAACTTCATTCTGCGTCATGTTTGCTAGGACTCTGCAGTCATCCACGCGCTGCAAGAAGCTGTTAATGCTCTCCCCTCCGTCCCCTGAGAACTTTATTCCCCACTTTCTCACGATCTCACCTCGGTCGCGTGTGGGGTTAAATGAGCGCGAAGCCCAGGACGGTTGTTCTTGGACGCACGACGCTTGGGGCCTTAAGGGTAAACTTTCTTCACATCGAGCTCAACCGTAGGCTCCGGTGCAAGGTCACAGCGAGAAGTCGGACAGACGTAGAGAAACGCTTCGAGAGAAGCGTGCGTTGGCCACATGCGCTTAGGGTACTCAGACGGATTCGTCCGATGGGTATCAGTTCGATTGTGAACCTACTCGTAGGAGTAGATCCGAATCTCGAAGGGCGGCAGGAGGCCGACAAGAGAATAGGAATTCTTCTACTAGTACACGTAGGAGTTCCCGAGCGGATAATGAAGATGACCGTCGGGAGAGAGACCCTACAAGGCCAGGCCAAGGTATCGTAAAGACGATAACCGAAAGCACGACCGGACAGGGTGCGCACGAGAGCTGCGTATCTGGAACGTGTCCTTTGATGGTGAGACCAAAAAGGACGCGAAAGAGTTTCTGAACCGTTCGCACGACTTCAGAAATGACAATGAGTTTTCAGATCGCAGGATATTTAGTGCCCTGCCCAATGTGTTCATAAAATCAGCGCTGTTCTTGTATAGAACAGTTCGGACATCTCTTCGAGATTGGCGTGATTTTGAGATTGAGTTCCTAAACGAGTATGGTCGTATCATAAATGACGAAGATTTACTCATGGAACTTCGATCAAGAACACAAATTGAGGGAGAAAAGGCTACGACGTTCATGAACTGTTTCAGAGCGATCGTAAATAAGTTTAAATGCCCTCCCTCATTAGAACAACAGGTGATGATGGCCTACTCGCAGATGAGGCCAGATTACCGTAGGTACATACCAGTACGACAAATCAGGAATTTTTCGGATTTGACAAGCTACGATAAAGAGTACGAGCAGCATTTAACATTGGACACGAAATATTCTAGTTCCAACGTTAAGCGCGAAAAGCTCGTACCAGAAGCTTTTCCGGAACAAAGTGGTGGAGCTTGAGTTTCGGGTAAAGTGGCGAATGTTACCGAAAAGAGTAAGGCTGAGTCTTCTCATTCCGATAAACAGTCGTCTAAGAAAACTATTAAGAAGAAGAGCAAGAAAATCTCGCCAAACTCTTCTTCAAGCGATTACGAAGCAGCCGCTGTATACGGTACTTTCAACGTCGCTAATAGTTTTCAGAAACGGTACGGCAAATGGCATAATGGAATGAGTGCCCGCAATTCGAAATCCGTATCGTACGTGCCTGTTTCTCAACAGTCACCTGGGCAAAGAAAGCAGAGCTCGGGCAAAAGAGAAAGACGTTCTTTGACGAATTCTCAAGCACCCCAGCAAATCGTTTTTGTCCCACAAATGGCACAAAATGTGGTGAGGTATGGGCAACCACAGGCGACAAATGAGTGCCAGCTGTGTGGAGCCAGTGGCGTTACACTCCAAACGTGTCCGAACTGCGTCAGGTTCCTCCAAAACGTGGGGCACCTGAACGCAGGGCATCCGAATTGCCCCGGGCGCCCTGCACTGCAGTAAGTAAACCGCGTAGTTTACAAGGGCAAAAGTTTAAGGTTGGAGAACCCTCTGAACTCTTTAAGAAGTCTAGCAAATCATTTGCTAAATTCTCTAAAGTCCTTAATGCGGAACAAATTCTCACTCACACCGAAGCTAGTGTTGAAAGTAAGTCCGAGTGTAAGAATCCTATACGTACTGGAGATTCGATAGATGGAAAAGTTCTTAGAATACAACCTGTCAATCCCACCCAAGTTTTGCAAGGTAAAACAGAACAAGGAGCCTTATTAAACCAACAAATATACTCTCGTATCAGAGATATTATTGGAGAAAAGCGCGTAAAGAGATTATTATCTCAGCCGCTTAGCACTATCGGAGTGAACAACTTTAGTTGTTGCTGATCGTCACCCCGCTGTGACACACCTATTAAAGAGGACAAGAAGCCCTTGATGGAGAAGCTAGTTGTCGATAGTGTGCACAGTATGAACCGCACAAACACGTTACCGAGGAGTAGAGTTCGAGGGGGGAAGGGGGGCAGGTGCCGTACCAAATACGTCTAACATGACGCACAGGGCATTCTATTCTTTTTGGTACGTCTCGGTGGAAAGGACTTTAAAGCATTTTTCGATCCTGGCGCCGTGATCTCTCTTTTACGATCAGATATTGTCGAACAGTACAAGTTTAAATGGAGACCTGTCAAGGTTATCGTAAATAATTGAGGATGATAAGTTATATCGTTTTACAAGCGATAATCGCCTGGACTCTGTAGCAGAACGAGAAGAAGGCTGGCGTCTTGTGCAGCGGAACCGAGTTCTAGTAGATCCTCATTTTCACCCATCTATGTGTCACATGGGAATTGAAAAAACTTACGAACGCGTTGCAAGGCACGATTTCCGCCAATTTGTCTTGCGATATCTGATATGTCAGAACTACAAGACGTCTCAAGCAGGTCCTCAAGGCTTTATAATTTAAACTGGCACCAAAGCATGACGGACCCGTTGAAGTTAAAGAAGTGCTATCTCCAGTAGTTCTGAGACTAGAAGAGTCTGGTCGTAAATGGACCGAGGTAAACATATCCGATATGAAGAGATATGTTCCACCTCGGGTTGCTATGTAAAGCGGTAGGGATGACGAAGGCTAGGCCTTGTGACTGTATGTCACGTCAACATCATACGGAGGACGAAGAAGCATTGAAGTAGCCTCCAATCAAAAAGAGAAGAAATTAGCGCACGGTCGCAAATAGTGCCTTCCCGAGGGAAGTAGAGTCTGGGGGGGGGGGGGGGGCTTGTGACGAAAATCGTCACATAATCTATTCGCGGCGAATGAAATAATTAAAGTCTTATTAATTGTAAGTCGTCGGAGCCTTTGGTATATCAAGGCTAGCCGATGACACTTATTTACGTTGACTCGAGTGTACAATTACGCGCACAACAGTACGTAGGGATGAGAGCGCGAGAGGGTATGTGTGAGTTTCCCCTCTCTCATCCCTTTTTTGGGAAATTAGGCAATTGCCTATTTAGTATGTCCCGATCCGCCGCTCTAGGCGGATGAACTTTCTCGGTGCCGAGTTATAGATTTGTTGTATGAGGCCGAGCTAAGGCACGTGAGGCGCGTAGGTCGATGGCATCCGGGAGTATCCTCTTGCGGTCGCGTGTGAGTGCACGAGTGAAAATAGTGCGAGTAAAGGACGAGGTCGTGCGCGAGTGCAAATGCGGGTCGCGGAGTGCACCGGGACTGAGATCGGCTGCGCCATCTTCGGGGCGTCGAACCTTAAGTCCATTTTTATAATACCGTGACCCCCCCCCCTCCCTCCCGAGTGTATGATTGTTGATTGAAACTCAGGAGTGTGTTGGGGTACGCCGGTAGCAATTGTTTATTGGAAAAAATACTTACTTTCGTTGATTTGCATATCGTGTGCGCTACGTTGATCGAAACTGTGGGTGATTACCCTATTGTATTCACTCGTCTGGAACACCATTTCTCTTTACGGTGGTACCCTACAAATAAAATTGTGTACCTTTACCCTTCTTTCACTTGAACGAATAATTACGGTAGGTGCTGCTGAAGTAGATGGCTTTATTTCGGATGTACGTGCATATTGATTCACAAGTGTATACAACTGTTCGTTTTCCTCCTCCTCTGCTTCACGCAATAAGTTTTCTCGAGCTAAAACATACAATCGTTTTATACTATACATACAAATAATAGCATTTAGAATCCTTTATTTTTACATAATAATCGTCGCATGTACTAAGTAATTAATACACAGTTAAAAAATTACCCCGATTTTTACAAAAAATTAACTATTTAGTCTCCGTCATTCTTGATGCGTAAAAAGAATTCATGAATGATCTAAGCTGAAGTTTTATTGTAACTAAAACTACAACGAGGACGCGGCCCTGTTTATTTAAAAAACTTATCTAAAAAAGGATCCTTGAACTTGACTATCGTGTCTCCATTTCACGATGTTTTGATTAATTTTTCTTTGCAAACTGATTATTTAGATGCTTGAAAAAAAATATAACCATGCTTTTTAAGGCATGTATGATCATATTTATTCAAACAACATTTGTAAAGTTTAGTACATAAGTAAAATAAATATTGATTACACTCCGTTATCATATTTTTTTCTCTTTTTAATAGAAAGTTCTTCAATTTGCTAGTTCATTTGAAAAAAAAAATTTTACTAGATCTGTCGTTCTGATCTTTATTCGAATTGGTGTAGATCACTTTCATTTTTATAAGTATCGTATCAGTGATAACTAAAACCATAATTTATGTAGTATATTTTAAAGAGGACTATTTTTCAGTTACATATTTGCTTCTACTCAACTGTCTGAATGATCATCTTTCAAATTGATGTAAGATCAGTTTCATTTTTTTGTAGGTATCTATTATTTTATTTTCCATATCATGTCAATAATAATCAAAAGGATATTTTAAATAAAATATTTAAGTGGGTCAACTTTTCGGTCACCAATTTTCATCCGCTCATTTCTTGCACTACCTCGAATACAACCATGTCATGATCCTCGGCTGGCAAAAATTCGATTACTTGAATTAACGCATAAAAACGTGACGTGATTGATTAATAAAAATAATTTATTAATTAGAATTAGTACGAATAAAATGAGTGAACTAAATAATATACTTAAAAAATTAGAATAGAAGAAAAATACACTAAAACGCTATTTAAATAATGCTAGTATAAAACAAAGTTTAAAAACTCAAAAATATCTTGAATTCGAAAAATATCCGGTGGAAGATACATCGTGTGTGAATAAAATTCTAAAAAGAGTCACACGTAGCATCAAATGGGAAAGCTGCATAAAGTGTGCAAAATTTAGATGTTGCGAATGTCTTCATCAAGAATGCATATGCTCAGGAGATGAGACTTCACTTGATTCTCCATCATCTTCCAAGCAAGGTGAACATTTAACAACATATCAGATGCAAATCCCTACATCATCAGATTGTGTCCGACTCTTTGTGCCTTCATTTACGATCAGCGTTAAAGAAATAATGGAGACGCTCTTCAACATAAAACAAGAGCCTGCTGATGTCGGAGAGTGGGAAACCCAAGAAATGTAAACACGAAAGTAGGACAATAGTACTTGTAGTTATAATGTAGTATAGAGCAGTTATAGTACTAATAATTTTAATGTGAATCTATTATAAATGTATCGACTTTTTTCTGTTGGTTATAAAGAGTAAGTAATTTTCAATTACATATGACGTTCTGCTTCCGAAATAAGATTACTAAAATTGAGTGAATTACAACTTCCTTTATCATTAACAATTTATAACTTTTAAACTAACAAAGATAGAAACATGATGTTTGAACTAAATATTATTTAAACGAAATAAAATCGATCCGTAGAATAAAAATAAACTTTTCTTCAAAATTAACAAAAAAAATTGAAATTCGGTTATGAAGATTAGGTTACAACAGCTCCAGTCGCCTCGTATAAACCCGTAAATTTATCTTCTTTTTAGAAGCAAATAATACCTACAATTTTTACAACTTTTGAACTTAATTAATTTTTCTTAACTTTTAAATTAACAAATATAGACAAGTATTTTTTAAACTGCATAATATTCAGAAAAAATAAATTTTATTCGTAAAATAAAAATGAACTTTTATTCAAAACTTACGAAAAAATTGAAAATTGGGTACGAAGATCAGTTATGTTTTCGACAAATGGCGTCATCAAGGTCAAGTGAAAAGTTTCTTGTTTGTTTAAATAAATAAAAAATGAAGATAACATTACTTTTTTTCAAGGTCTTTTAATTATTTGTGACATCATCAAAGTTACGCGATAGCTTACTTAATCGATTAATTTAAGACTAGATAAATCGATTAATCATACTTTTTCTTTGATCACATTTTCTATCGATTACATTTTTTCTAATCATATTTTCTATTGATTACATTTTTTTCGATCACATTTTTTAACGACCATATTTTCTATCAATCACATATTTTATCACATTTTTTTTCGATTACAATATTAATAATAACTAATATTCTTCTATGACTTTAAAATTAAAATAAAAAAAAAATTAAAATTCTTTGAAATATTACAAACATGTTTGACTGTTTTTAACTTGTTTTTCGTGTTGGCTTATTTGATACGTAATTTCATCTGAGAGATAAGAACGAATCTTACTGGTGATGTCAAACATTGATTTCTCTTTTAACCATTGAACATGGTATCGTAGTATCCAATATTTAAGACATTCTAAAAAAAATTAAATTTTTTATGTGTACATATTTTATTAATCTTAGTGAGCATCCATTTTACACAAATAGAAGATAATTTTAAACTAAAATAAATGTTGAAGTTTAATTGCTTATAATAGACAAATGTATAGACTTTATGGAGGGGAACAACTTAGGCAGAGCTTTACCGATTTTCATGATCAAGAAGAAGGGAGAAATTGCTATGAGAGTTCACCTAGAAAAAGAAAACTCTCACTTGAATTTCAAATCTCTCTGACTGAAGTTCAACTTCCTTTTACTATTTATAATAGGTGCCTAGTTATTAAAGAATACTATTTAATAGTTAGATCATATAAGACAGTCTATATATATATATATATGGCGTATTCCACGTGAAGTGGTCCGATCAAAATTTTAAAATTCACCAAAGTTTAGGTATACATTGCAAATGTTTTTCAGAATACAGAAAAAAATTTTTAGGTACTGGAATTTATTAGCTCAAAAGTTATTCTAGATTCATTGCTATTTAACTCAAAATCTATCAACTTTTACTATAGAACATTATATGTAACATTCGTTGCTAATTATGCCTAGAATTTATTCTTCTGGATTAGAATTTCTAATCTCAAGGTCAATGTTACATAACCTACATGTCAATATTCAACTTGAAAAAAGTTTAAGTGCGCCACAATTGATTTTTTTATTCAAAAGTCTAAAAGAAAGCTTGGAGCAATACCTTTCAAATGGTCTTTAGCATTTTTAAGACCTTCTATTCTGTAAAAAGTTATGATAATTTAAAGAAAGACAAAAAATTCACAAAAATTAACACCATCCACATGTTCAGCTGGGTAATGGAACTGTGGCGGAAGAGGACATAGTTGGCGGGCCTGCGTAAGTCCCGCCATTTTATTTTGCCCAAACTGTGGGATGAGAGGGTTCCACACAAAGGACTGTCCGCGGTGCAGCGAACACTACTGGGAGTTGCAACGGAAGCGCGGAAGACTATAATCTTCCTTCCTCCCCTTTCATCCCACCCTTACGCAGCAGCAGCAGCAAGAGCAGAAAAAAAAAATATTTTATTATAATTTTCTTTTAATAAATGATCAGCAAACCAAACTAACTTTGGTAATCATTTAATCCTACATTCTCTCTTCCTATTTACTTTTTACTAACAGCAGCTTAAAGTACTAACAATACTAACAAAACCCAGCAGCCAAGAAATAATATGCACAAATTTCTTATTAATTACATTGTCTTAAGAGAAAAATATTTTAAATGATATTATAAGCAAGCAAAATAATGACGCAGTAGCAGCAATATGGCAAATAAGCAGCAAGGCATGCACCAATCTTATAAATTAATAGCAGCATGATATATATAATCGATATTTTAATTGCATTTAAACATTTAATTTTTGTTATTAAATAAAATGTTTAATAGGAATGAGAGAAAACATGTAAGTATGCAGTATGAGAGAACGCGAAATGAGCTCTCAAAGCGGTGTAAGATATAATAAATATAATACATAAAGCAAAATTCAATGTAGTTTTCTTCAAAATCTCTTGCTTTTTTCTTGCCTGTTGCTTATTTTCTTCTAATTCCTTTGTTGTTTTGTTAGACTTTTGTTTTTCATTTTTGTTTTTATGAGTAGGTGTACTTTTTGTACATTATTTTCATCTTGACTGCTGTTGCTGCTGTCTGTACTATTATTATGAAAAGAACATTTAAATGTTTTTATTTCCGAGCTATTAAACTTTGTTTTTGTAAATCTTTTTTTCTTATTTGCAAGAATAAATTCTAAAATCTTCAAATCTGTAAAAAAGATAGGATGGAAAGATAAAATAAAGTTTTGCAATAATTACAGGTATTAACGAACATGATTGCGAATCCCTGCATTATTTGACGTATAAAGTTTAACACTCACTGAACGAATATCACATATTATTGAATAATAAAACCTGAAACTATATTTTGTAATTGAAATCTGACATTACACAGGAATACACAGCTATAATAATCTCCAAAAAACGTAGATATTTAATTTTTTGTCTCCGTGATACTAAACAGCTGTATGTCTTAAATGGAGTTTATTTAAATATTATAAAATTAAAATACGTCCCAAAGCATATATTTCTATTGCATCATATCGGTTTTTCAATTGACATTTAGCAGCATATAATTCAGATCTTTTAAAATCCTTTTCCGTTTCTGGTTTACTATCTTTAAATTCAATATCATCGACAGAAATCATTTTAACTTTATCTTCATTCACATATCTTACAAGCGCATAACTTATCTTATTATCTTCATCTATCAATTCTCCACATGCATCAAATGCTGTTGAAATAAAAATTTAATTACATTAATATTTACTTTCTTTAATTTTATATTCACTTTTTAATATATCACAAGTACGTAATATCTATTTATCAAATTATTTGTAAAATACATACTGCACAAACTCAAAATTTGAATGTCCTGTTCTTCGTTATCACTTTGCATACAAGTATAAATTTGACAATTATTGTAGTCATTATTAGACTTTGGTTTGCGTTTAGTATACTGACTAATCTTATCTACATTGATGAATTGTAAAGTGTTACTTAATAAAAATCTTACCAATGCATATGATGCGATATCAGTCTTTTGCAATGTTCGAATATTTAATAGTTCATCATGCTCTAAGGAGACAGTCGAGAAAAATAGTACATATTTTAATATAATTATATATTTTATACAAATTCAAAATTGATTAGCTTACCTTCTAAAGTTTTAATGACAATAGCATCATAATGATCATTTTTATTAACTTTTCCAGAATAAATTTCATTTACTTCATATTGAGTTTTATATTTGGGTTTAACCTTGTCGAACTCCTGTATGTCTAAAATACTTATTATTGTTGTTTTGTCTTCACTTATAGAACTTACTAATGCATTAGAAATAATCATATAGTCAGTGTCTCGCAGAGGTTAATTCATGGCGTTAGCATCTAATAAATGTTAATATTATAATTACACATGTGTATATATATATATATATATATTATTTTATCTCAAAACTTATACAATAAAAAAAATTTAATTAAAGTTTAAAATTATTCTAATATTTACCTCCCAAAGCAACAATCTCCACTTTACTATAGTCTTTGTCGCCTGTATTAATAAAATGCGAAAAACATTGTATAAAATCATTCTTGGATTAAAAATTACATGAAAATTCATCTACATTAACGACAGAAAATTTCTCATCAACTACATCGTAGAGGAGAGCGTTGGTAATACTGTTATCAATTATTTAATATTTTTACTCATGTAAAAGAACAAATTTATACTTTATATTAAATAACTGGATTTTTTCCAGTGTTCACTTCAGACTTCAGTACATACAGTCGGAAGAACAGATAGAGAGAGGGAGAGAGAAAGAGAGAAAAGTATATATCGATATCGACTATCGAATCCTAGTAACCTCGCTACAGTAACCTAGTAACCTCGCTACTGTGACGGAAAATCTATAAAAAATAAATGATAAAAATGAAAACAATAACATATTTTAACACACTCTCTAACATAATGCTCTTTAATTTCAATCATATGTCGCAGCTTATTGCTACATACTCAGCTTGATAATGCGATATGCGATTGCTTGTGTGTCTTTCAAGACACCGCATCTCCAAACAATTTAATTACAAAACCACTAGTTGTCAAACTATTTTACAATCGGCAAATCTTGCATCAGAATAGGTCTGAACATCATCAGTAGCACCAGTATATTTTAGACCCAAGAACACACTTCCCTTTAAATACCAAAAAAATCCTTTCATCATTTCCCAATCGTTCTTATTTGGATTTATTCGATGCTTACTGACAACATTCACTGCATAAGTGATATCAGGACTCGTCACATTTGCTAAATACAATAATGGACCCACGGCTTCTCTGTAAGGAACTTTTCGTTTGACTTCGTCACTTTTGTATTCTGATTCCGTCTCATTCTCTTCGCGTTCGCGTCTCTTACGATTTACTACCTGGTTTGTAATCATCGGAGTCCTCTGCGGATGCATCTCACCAAACCCAAACCTCTGCAACATCTTTAATACATAGCTTTCTTGTGACAATGTCAAAGTTTTATTTACTCTATCCCGAAAAATCTTAATCCCAGAAAGCACTTCGGTTTTCCCAGATCAGTCATTTCAAATTCTGATTTCAATTTAGTTTTCACCTCGCTCAGTCGGATTTTATCGTTGCTAGCATTTAACGCGACATCAACATACAAAACTAAAAACAAGAATTTATTCGCCTCTCGCCAAGTAAATAAACATTGTTCGCTATTATGTGTATGTAAACCTATTTTATTTGCGGATTCCGTAAATCTTTCATTCCAACGTTTCGGACTGATTATTAACCCATACAGCGCTTTCTTTAATTTACAAATCTTTTTTCGCTTCTCTTTCGCTTATAGTTCCGTTCAAGAAGGCGGTTTTCACGTCCATTTGATATACGTCTGAATCATATGTATTAATGATAGCTAGAACCGATCTTATCAAAGTTAATCTCGAAACAGGTGCATATGTTTCAACAAAATCATGTTCATTTCTATCCTTGAAACCTCTTATAACAAGTCTCGCTTTATATTTACACGTCCCTTCTTTTTCCATCTTTTTCTTCAAGACCCACCTAGAATCTATTATATTCGGTTTATTTTTGCCTCTCATAATTTCAGATCGTTCTACTAATTCCCATACTTCATTTTTGTTCATTGAGTCCAATTCACTCCGAATTGCAGACAACCAATTTTCTTTGTCTTTTGAACTCATCGCCTCTCTATACGATTGTGAGTCACAGTTAATTTTCGCTAACAGTGCATGATGTTTCGGATCACTTAATATTTGTTCCTTTTCTATTTCGCTTTCTTTCGCTTGTAATTTCCTCGGGCGATCTCTCTTTTTCTATTCTACTTCCTCCTTTCTTATTATTTCCTCGGATTCTCTCGACGCGTTTTTCTCATAATCCAAGAACCACTTCTCGTTGTTTACCTTTTCAAAATCATTGTCCCAATCTTGTATTTGATTCTTTGTGAATCTATCACCAAAGGCAATTTTTTTCATTGAATCTCACATCTCAACTTTCAAAAGAAAAAAAATCTATTCTCATTTGGTTTGAACAAGACATAACCGGTGGTTTTGTATCCAACAAGAAAACTTGGGATTGCAATCAGTCTAAACTTAGGACCTATTTTTCTCTGAATCTTTACAAAAGCCATGCAACCGAAACGCCTAAATTGTCTTAAATTCACGGTATAATTTGGGTTGAATTTTTCAAAAGGAGACACCATCTCATTTGACTTGTGCGGAGTTCTATTGTAAGCATAAACAGCAGCACCCAAAGCCAAGTCCCACAAATTTTCAGGAAATTTAGAATCAAACATTAACGCTCTTACTTTCTTCTGAATAGTTTGATTAATCTCTCAGCAACTTCATTGTGCTGAGGAGTATCAGGACATGCCAACTGCAGTTCAGCTCCGAGTTTTTCGAGTACTTTAATTGTATCACCTCCCGTAAATTCTGTGCCCTGATCTGATCTTAAATAACAGACTTTCGCGGCTCGTCCAAGTAAATTTCTCGAAGTTTTAACAAAGTGATCAAGACACGATCCTGTATCATTTTTAAATTTCATGGGATATGCCTGAGCTAATCGGGAATAATCATCTACAAATACGGAAATAAGCGATATCCCTTTGGGTGTGATTTCGGGCTTATCGGGCCCATTATGTCCGAATAAATTATTTGTAATTGAGCAGATGCTCTCATCCTCGTCTCATTGAAAGGCAATCTGTTCATTTTAGTCATTCTACACACTTTGCATTCAAGCACGGATTTATCAAATTTCAGATCACTCAATTCCTTAAAATCAGCAAATCTCTTCTGCAAGTTTCATAGATAATTCAAAGAGGCATGACCCATTCTCACATGCCATAACATTGACTTATTCGATTGGACTGGAAAATCCGTGTCACTATTAACCTCCCTTTCACATCTCATTCCCTCATCAGGGCCCATAGTCATCTAGCCGTCACTGCTGCTTCAAAGCCTGAGCCGTCCTTCAACACGGTTTTTCCATTCCCAACCTCTGACCGGGATTCGACTCCTCGGACTTCATCCAACTCCACATCAGAAGTCCGCCCAATCCTACCTCTGGTCAGAAGGCACGCAATTGGTGTACAATTGAACTATTCCGAACTTGATTTTAAACTATCGCTTCGCTTTTCTATTTCGACTTCTATCAACCAGTAGGGTTTCTCATATATACCAATCAGAAAAGTTTAATTCGAAATGGGATCAAATATATCTACTCTCTTACTATCTAAATAAATGAAATAAAGCAAATTTTCCGACAATGATTCCGCGCAAATCACATTATTTAAGGTTAAAATTCTATTATTTCCCGTTTTAATATCTACGCATCCCGCTCCCTCCGATTTTAAGCTCGCCTCTGGAAGTTTGTTTGCGCATCTCTCACATTTCTCTCATCACTTCCAAATAGTCTTTTGTAACCAAGAGTTCGATTTTCTTGGTTAAAACTCGCGTACCTTATAATACCGCGTCCTCTTCCACGTCTCTCGTTGCTCGCATCTCTTGTGCTGGGATTTGGGCAATTCTTGGCCTTATGGTCCGGTGTAAATTGCCTACAATTGTAGCACAATTTTTCTCCCGAATTTTTCCTGGGACAGTCACGACTAATATGCCCATATGCGTGTCACTCGTAACAATGCATCCCTTCTATTTGTGCGGCAGCCAGAGCTACTCTAGGCTCCACACTAGTGCTCACTGTCGCACCTCCGCTTCCCTTCCTCATCGCTTCATGCTGTAAAAGAAATGTTTTTAATTAATTATAGTTTAGAAACAAAAACTGTTAACAAAATTAAGTTTATGAATCTGTGGCACTTTTCGTACTATTGCATTATAAACGGCATCACGAATCTCAGATTCAGCAAACGGCTGAGTATGAGGAATATTATTATGTGTTCTTATTGTCTCATCAAATTTGTCAACGAAAACTGACACTCTCTCTTTACGATTGAACACCAAAAAATACAACTGTTTCCTTAAGTTATCAGACGATAAACTACATTCACATCTGTTAATTTCCTTAATTTTGTCCAGCATCTCCTTCGGGTCTTAAATGTCAATTAATTTGGCATGATAATTTTGATCGATATGATTTATCAAAATATCTCTGACTTTAAACTGATCTCGCGTTAACATTTCTTTTTCCGTCGCGTCTCGTTTTTCAGAGTCTTCATCAATAATGTACATTAAATCCAAGGCAATTAATTCCGAAGTAAAGTAATCAATAAACAATTCGTATTTCATTTGTACTGATAATTTATAATCTTTCTTTGCACTCGTCTTTGCGTCTTTA
The DNA here is from genome assembly GCA_026168455.1 of Theocolax elegans. Classification (NCBI taxonomy): domain Eukaryota; kingdom Metazoa; phylum Arthropoda; class Insecta; order Hymenoptera; family Cerocephalidae; genus Theocolax; species Theocolax elegans. Next base: position 31,735,512 of record CM047425.1, on the reverse strand, counting down.
AAATCACTCATGTCTTTCGATTTGTTAAATTTTTTTAGTTTCAGAATTATTTTCTTTCTCTACTTCTGATCTAATTAAATTTATTATATCCGCTTTCGATATAACGTCATGCATCGAATTTTCCGTTGAATTATGTGCAATTTCTTCAAAATCATTTTCATTATTATCATAAAACTCATCTCTTACCTCTGTCATTTCCTTCAACATCTCTCGTCCTTCGCGAATGTATCCTCTCATCTCTGAACACATTCGTCTCATCTCATCTTTGAGGTTACGATATGTCGCGTCCCGTCAGTGAATCGAAAAAGTAGTTTATATCCGTAACCGCCATGTCTACCCAGACCATCAAATTTGCAACAGGTTGCATTTTCTCCTCAATAAATTGAGTGACTCTTTCCATCACATTTCTCGTCTCATCCATCACATCTGAAAAATCATTTCTTTTAATATTAGGCAATTTAGTTTTGTTTTTAATTCGCATGCTTATGTTGCATTTTCCATCAGCAATAATCAACGGTGCATTTTTATTTAACACGTTCGCTTCTCTGAAATTTCGCTTCTCGTTTATTATTGAATCTCGTTTATCGCTCATCTCAGAGTCCATTTCGCATTCAATATCTCTGCCCATCTCTTCACCCTTCACGTCCACGTCTCTCAGGTCGACTTCAAACGCATCATCGTTCAACTCATCGCTTGTAATACCCATCTCTTTCGCATGATTCAAATCCCATTTAATCGTTTCAGATTTTACTAAATTGCCTAATTAGGTAGAGGGGTAAGTAATTAGCTGATTTTTGACCAGAATGGTCAGTACTTCCCCTTTATTACACCTAGCCTTGATTGCTTCAGATACGACTCGAATCTGATCTCCTGATAGGTGATGCATATCTGAAAAACATGTATCGCAATCAGCTGATGGTTCAACCTCTCGAAACAAAGCTGTTAAACCATCAGCGAATGTAGCCAACTGACACTTGAACACAAAGTGTAGCCAACCACATCTCCACTAATGTACTGCGAGAACGTACGATGCCTGCAGCACATCAGCAGACCAGCTGTGCCGATGAATGCAACTTTTTAAACACTGTAATAATTATTATTTATTATGTACACAGAGTACATGTGAATCCGGATTCTGTTGTGAAAATTATTTGCTTTTCAAGAAGGTCTAGACCAACCTTCTGCCCGGGGAAACTCTTTTCATGTCAATTCTCATTTTAAACAGCGCATCACTTTGTTAACGTTACCTTTTACTTAATAACCTTTTAAAGTTGCTTAGTCATTTGTTGGACCGGTATTGTATCGCATGAGGTACGAGAAAGAGGAAAAGGAAAAGAAAGGAAAAGGAAGAACAGCTGATTCGAACGATCTAGCTTTTCGTCTACCACACTTCGCGCTTCTTTGCCTCGAGAACGCCCCGCTCCGCGCTCAACTAGTCTCGCTAGTTTCCCTACTACGTAAGTACGCGTCTCCGCTCTCTTCCACATTTCGCGCGCGCCCGAACTCGCGCTTTTCCCGTACTCGCCCTTCTCTCTCTTTCTCGGGTGTTCCCGAGCTCGTTCGGCCGCTCCCGCCTTGCGCTCTCCTTCTCACTCGCACTCTCGCTCTGCTATTCCCACTTCGTCGCTCACGTGTTCCCGCCGCATGCTATACCCGGTACAAACAAATGCCGCGCTCTGATTTTTCCAAGGTCCTGTTCCACGAATTTTTCGGATAAAAGACAAACGTGTCTATGAACTTTTTTTTTCGCATCACACTCACAATTTTTCGCATCTAGACTTTTCTCATCGCATCAACACAAGATTAATAATAAATTAATAAATCGATTAATAAAATTAATAAACTGAATACCGGCCGGTGAATTTGCATAACATGTCTGTCTAAGATCGCATCGCACAACGATATCGTTTTAAATACAAATTACCGCGTCGCTATCAATTCGATTTTCGCTTCACCAGTTAATATTTCCACCTACCCTTGGTGATGCTGCTCGTCGCCTTCTCTCCTTCTTCCGACATCCTGGCTATTCGCGTCTCTTACCAAAAAAAAGAACCGTCTCAGAATTCCCCGCGCAAATGGAAGCGGTGGTGGGCCGATAACCTGATGGAGGATGGGTGGTGGCAACAATAAAACACGTCTCACTAATACTTCACTTGATCATAATTTTAATTAGTAATGAAAATACAAGATAAAAATGGGATGTCGCGGACGCGCCGAATACGATCTACACAGATCGGTAGCTGAGTAGAGAGTGTTAGCCCTCCGACTAACACCGTGTGCCGCAACGGTACAATGAGTGGTGGAGGGAACTCGACATAAGGGCCGATCGCAACTCCATCAATATTAATTTCATTTTTGTTACTATATAATGAATTGCTGTGTCTTAAACTCCTTAGATTGAAAATGTTAATGGCCCACGTACAAAGATTTAACATTTATTTTAATTTACATCAATTTTATACAAAGCTTTCGAGGGATTCGCTACCTGCGACGCGATCGCGAGCTATCATAAAGTAAAAATTATGCATGCACATGACTTGTAAATACAAGCCATGTGCATGTAATTGTGCGTTGTGAGTTTTACAACGTCACAAACTGTATTTTAATCTCAAAATTATTATTAAAATTTTTTCATTATATTTAATTAATAATAGTTTTGCTATAGTTATAAGGTTAGAATATACAGTTAAAAATAACTGAATTCAATTCATCATTTACTTTTAGTTAAATTCCATCAGTTGTTTATGATGTTATTATTCTTGACATGATAGAAAAGTTTTGACAGATAGAGGTTAGGTAGCATCTAGCATTTAATGCAATACTTTGCCTCGGCCAAATTGAGTATCCGTTAATCAAGAGCATTAGTGTAGAAAATTTATTCGTTAGTAATAAGAAGAAATTAATAGTAACAAATTGAACTATAGTTAGCTCTTTTACTGTACCGACTTCATCTTTTTTGAATTATAAAGTAATCATGTTACATGTTTCAATATTTCTATCTGTCAAGTCTTTATTTTCTAAAGAATAGCAACATCCTTTAAAAAGATTGCAAATTAAGAGAATAGACATTTTCTATAGTTCAAATTATAATAACTATGGTAGGATTCTTTTAATTTACAATCTTTTTTAATGATGTTACTATACTTATAAAAAAGACTTCACAAGTAAGAATTACAGAACATATTAGTATACTCAAACTATCTTATATATGTAAAGTTTCTAATTATTCTGAATATTGACATGTAGTTTATGTAACATTGACCTTGAGATTAGAAATTCTAACCTAGAAGAATAAATTCTAGATATAATTAGCAACGAATGTTACATATAATGTTCTATAGTAAAAGTTGATAGATTTTGAGTTATATAGCGGTAAACCCAGCTGGTGTTGAAAAAAATATGGAAAAAATCACTTTTTGAGGTTAGAATAACTTTTGAGGAAATAGATTCCAGTACCTAAAAATTTTTTTCTGTATTCTGAAAAACATTTGCAAAGTGTACCCAAAATTTGGTGCATTTTAAAATTTTGATCAGACCACTTCACGTGGAATACTCTATATATATATATATATATATATATATATATATATATTCCGATTCAGAAAATTAATTCGAGTATAACCCCGTCGGAATTTTTAAAAAATATTAATTAGGCGAGGCGTAATTAATTTTTGAAATGGGCCAATCAGAGGCCGGACTAGGGAAGAAAGGTGAGCGGCGTTGCCGCGCGAGACTAATGCAACAGGTCAACGAGCGAAGCGGCCGAAGCGCCTGAACATAGCTAATGCGTATAGCAGAAGCGAATGACTCGCAAAATATTTTTTACGAGATTGATTGTATGAATAAAATGTACAATCAAGGAAATGATTTTTATTTAAGTTTGAATTAGACCGCAGACTAATAAATTCAATACTACTATTATTAATTTACTTACTAAATCTATGATACGCGTTTGTTATAAATATGAGATTATTACAGTTTTTAATCTCATCGTATTTACATTAATTTATTGAAACCATTATGACGAATTTTAAGACAATAAAATTTTGAATTGAATTAAGTTTTGTGTACAATATAGCCAATAAATACGTTTACCATAAAGATATATCGCTACATATTGGAAATATATTAATTAATTTTGCAAGTATATTGGCAATAATATTGTTAGGTAAATAATTCCTAGTCCATGTAAAATGAAATTTAGCTCAAGCCTCAATTCTCCGTTTAAAAAACATAATGCTACCGCGAGCGCTCTCCGATGTTCGCGCACATCAAATTTTGTGTTCGCGGAGTAGGCCCGCCGCGGGCGCTCTGCAACGTTCGCGCTCATCAAATTTTGTACTCGCGCAGTAAGCCCGCCGCGGACGCTCTCCGACGTCCGCACTGCAAGAGCAAACGTGCTCGAAAAAAGTTACTTTTTTTAAATTACAATTCATTGTGTTTCAGACTTAATAAATATTTTGGAAAACTCGTTCCAAATGTTTAGGATAATAATTGCAATAGACTGGCTGTTGAATTGAATTGAGTGTTCAATATACAAAATGCCAATGAATAACTACCATAAGTTTGCAATATATTGGTAATATATTAGCAATAATATTGCTAGTAAATTAATTCCGAGTCCGTGTAAAATAAAATGTAGCTGAACCCTCGATGAAGTTTTATAATAGTCTGGGAACCATCTAGCTATAGTATATCTATAATATGTTTACGTTTACCAAATATTTTTAAACTGATTTTTTATAATATATTAGTATATGCTGTACAAATCGATATCATTAAAATTAATTGAATCATATCTTTACTAATAATCGGTATTATGAGAAATCGTGGATTTATGTCACGCATCTTAGTAATTATTCGGATGACCATAGACAGACGTTCATTCACGTTTTCATCCACTTGAGGTAATAAAAGATCATCGATTCGTCGGTAGTATTGACAATTTGGAAGACACAAAACATATTGGCGGTATATTGATAATACTTTGGAAATATATTGGCAACATATTGGCAACATATTGGCAATTTATTGACAATACTTTGGCAACATATTGGCAACATATTGGCAATTTATTGACAATACTTTGGCAACATATTGGCAACATATTGGCAATATATTGATAATACAAATAATAAATACTTAACAAAATACACTTTTAACTGGAAGATTTAAGCCAGACTTTAAGCCATACTTGCGCAAACACTTTCAGACACACATACAGCCATACAATTAGCCATACTAAAAGATCAACTTTTCATTCCTTGTAACTACCCTCTGTATTGGTTGGTAATAAAAACCGACATTAGAAAAATCAACGAGTTATTTTGTTATTCTAAAATATCTGTCTTTGTTGATTGCTTTAAATCGTCTTCTCGTTCTTGCATTAGTAGCACAAACTGTGTGAGAAGTTTCATCAACCACCTAAATACAGGAGGGTAGTAATAAGGAATGAAATTTGCTTTTTTATCGAGAAATAGACATTTTCATGTTATTTTATTATGTAACGGTGCATGTCGAGTTTTATCGAATAATGCACGGAAATAGTGTGAGTAGGGGTAACCTCGAGATCGCGCGTGACGAACTTACCTTCGCGCGCGATCGGGCCTCTCGTGCACTCCGTCAACGGCTCGCCGATACCTCAACAGCTACCGTGTAGGTTGATATGGGCTCCAGAGTGAGCCCACTTCCGGAAGTACGAATTTAGGATTGGCAGACGAGTACCGCGGGCTCGTCTGCTCATCAATCTAAGGATCGGGATTCCTGGGTGAATACGGGATATCAAAATGATATGAATCGAAAGATAAAATAGAATTCAAATTTCTTTGTCGATCAGTAATACAATATAATAGTTAGCTCGCGAACGCGTGAAATGACACAATCGTCCGGGCGGCCTGGGCGCAATCGCGGGGGGTCATAACCCGGACGTGGGATCGCGGCGCGAAGAGAGTACGCGAGAATTATTCGAACATGTTATCCTCGTCGAGAAGGAGGAGCTCTAACCTTGTGTCCGTAGTAGTAAACCTCCTCACGTCTCGAATGTGGTACCACGCAGTCGTCGGCGACGTCACTCTAATATCTCCGAGGACCTTCCGGCTCGGCGGCTCACACGAGCGTATCTCTCACCGATTCTATCTCGTTCCCCCTCCCTTCCGTATTCCGCGCGGTCTTACCCGACGGCCGTACGGGCCTCGCGACGGAGAACCATGGCCATTGCTTCTGCCACTACGTTCTCGGAGCGGGGTCGAGAATAAGGAACGTATCAAGCCTGCGTACGACTTCGGGTTTTACGCGGTGACCAGTCTTTCGTTATGACGGATGGTTTAGGATTCTTGGAGTCTGGTGGACGCCACGGGCGACGTACTATCCCCGTGGGCGCGGTTCCGCGTATCTCCTGACTATCTCTACACACTATTTTCGATGCAATCGGGCGGCGATCTACGAACGCTGTTTTTCGTGGTCGTCCGGGTTTACGCTTGGGGGGCACGGACAGCGCGGTCTGACATTCATTCGCCGGCGCTACGGTGTCTCTCTCGCTTATTTTGGTTACACGCTCGTTCGCATTTACAGTATTTTCGCTATTTGAGGGCGGACAATTACCCGCCCCTGCGCGTGACGCATCCAACGGTGGAAGAGTCTTCTCGAAGTCGTCTTCTTCCGGGTTTATACCCTTTTGGTACGGCTTGAGTTGTTCTGCATGGACGGGAGAATCCGAGTCCCCGTCCCCGTCAATTAACGAATAAGTATTCGTTCCAATGGCTCTCGAGACCAAGTACGGTCCCCTGTATTTCGGTGTGAGTTTAGCCGTCACGTTATGAGCTGCCGAAGAGAGTACTTCGTTACGTCTCCAGACTAGGTCGCCTATCTCGTATTCGACGAAGCGGCGACTCTTGTCGTAATGATTCGCTTGCTTCTCCTGGGCCGATTCTGCTCGGACGGCTGCTGCGTCGTGTAACAGTGGTAACCGATCCAAACGTTCTTTCCAGTCTTCGAGTGCGGTTTTATTTTCCTCCAGGAGCGCTGCGTTTTCTTCGCGTTTTCTTAACGCTGGACATCGCTGGACTTACTCCCGTCGAACTTTGTATCGTCGTATTGTATGCAAACGCGATCTCGTACAGATTCGAGTCCCAGTGCTTATGATCCTTCTCGATAAACGCGATTTACATGGTTTTTAGCGTTCTGTTCACGCGCTCGACCGGGTTCGCCTGTGGGAAGTAGGGGGGAGTAGTCATATGCTGCACCCCGACTTCCTTTAGGTAATCGTCTACGAGACTATTCTTAAATTCTGTCCCGTTATCGGACAAGAACGTCGACGGTACTCCGTATCGGAAGAAAACTCGGTCCTTTAAATTCTTGAGGATCGTTTGCGCGGTAGTCTTCCTTATGGGTATGCACTCGATCCAGCGAGTAAATAAATCTTCGAATATCAAAATGTATTCGAAGCCTTGGACGCTCCTCGGAAACGGACCCATAACGTCCCCTGCGACAACTTCCCAGGGCCGTTCGATGGTCCGGCGTCCCATTAGTCCTGCAGGTAGGCGTTGTTCGACCTTGCACTGTTGGCAGATCAAACAACATCGGACGTAGTCGGCTACATCCCGGTATAAGCGTGGCCAATAATAGTACAAGGCGATACGCTTATATGTTTTCTCCCTACCTAGGTGACCCGCCGTGGGCTCGTCGTGTCCTTGTTTTAGAACGAGCGCACGCTTCTCAATCGGGACGATGAGCTTCCATGCTTCGTCATCACCGAGTGTTGCGGACAACATTGAATCGGGACGATATGTATACAATCTCCCGGCTATGATCTTCCATTTGGGGAAATCGCTAGAGCTTTTCGTCACTTTGTCATATTGGCCCAGGTACCACTCATCAGTAGTCTCTTGACCCCCGGTCACCGCGCTGACCGATAACTCGTCTCCCTCGCTCATCCGAGAGAGTGCGTCGGGCACGTGGTTGAGTGCTCCTTTTCGGTATTCTACCTCGTAATCGTACCCTTGAAGCTCTAGGGCCCAACGAGATAGGCGGCCCGTCGTATTACGCAGATTGCATAACCACCTGAGACTGGAGTGGTCGGTTATAGCCTTGAACTTATAACCATCGACATAAGCGCCGAACTTATGAATGGCCCAGATGAGAGCGAGACACTCTCGCTCTGTGACGCTATAATTCCTCTCGCTGTCGGTCATCGTGCGGCTCGCAAATTCGAGCACGCGTTCCTCCCCGTCTATATTTTGTACCAACACTGCTCCGAGTCCTGTGTCGCTCGCGTCAAATTGGATCACGAACATTTCGTCAAACGAAGGACGGTGTAGGACCGGGGCCGTCGCGATGAGCATCTTACATTGCTCGAATGAGGTCTGTTGTTCCGCTTGCCATTCGTATTTACGGTCTTTCTTCGTTAAAGACGTAAGGGGCTCGGCGATCGTCGCGAAATCCTTTAGGAATTTCCGATACCACGACGCCATTCCTAGGAACCTCCTCAGCTGCTTAATGTTTTTAGGAGCTGGGTAGTTTAATATCGGCTCACTCTTGGATGGGTTGGGCCGGAAACCGTCGCGGTTCACTAGTACCCCAAGGTATTTTACCTCTTCCTGGCAATTGACAGTTAGTCCTGCCTCCTTGATTCGCAATAGGACCGTCTCAAGTAACTTAACGTGCTCCTCAAAAGTCTCGGACGTAATTATCACGTCATCGAGATAGGAGTATACGTACGGTTCGAGGCTAGGACCGATGATACAGTCTATCAGCCGCTGGAATGTCGCACCAGCGTTATTGAGTCCATACGGCATTCGCGTAAATTGGTACAGGCCCATCCCTGGTACCGTGAAAGCCGTTATCTCGCGAGAGTCGGCACGCAGGGGGATCTGGTGGTGCGCGCTACTCAGATCCAGCGTGCTTATATACCGCGCACTTTGTAACTTGCGCAGGATGCTATCAATATTCGGGAGGGGATAAGCATTCGGCTTGGTTACTGCATTGATTTTCCTGAAATCGATGCAGAACCTATATTTGCCATTATCCTTACGGACCATGACCGCAGGACTAGACCAACTACTAGCCGAAGATTCGATTATACCCGCAGCGAGCATTTCATTAACCTGTTCCTTCATTTTATCGCTAATAGCCTTGGATACTGGATAGCACTTTTGCTTGATTGGGCGAGCTGATCCAACGTCGATCGTGTGCTCTGCCAAGTTCGTGCATCCGATAGGATCGCCACCCGGTTCCAGCATCCGCTCTAGTAATTTTCGGAATTGTTCTCTCTCGGCGGGTAGCGCGTCCGCTAAGCCGATTGAGCTGAGAGATGCTATACACGGGAAATCCACGCCCGCCAACTCCAAGTAGACTGATCTCTTCTCATCTTTAAAAAGCAAGTGGTTCACTTGTGGAAAGAGGATCGCATTCAACTTCTTAATAAAATTCACGCCTACATAACAATCAGCGTCTAAGTGTGGCATTATGCCTATTTTGAGGTCGTGTTTTATACCTGCGACCTCAAACGGCAAGTAGGTATAACCCGTGACAGGAGAGAAACGTCCGTCTCCTAATTTCGCTCCCTTCCCGCTATCAGGTCGTACTGATTTACCTAACTCATTATCAATCAGGAGGGCGATCGGTCCCATGACCGTTCGGGATGCTCCGGGGTCGTACAACGCCCTTAAGCGTTAAGGTCCTAAGTTTACCTGTAGCCACCAGCGTCCTACGTCCTGGTCCGACCCTACACTAGCGGAGTCGTCCTCGGACGATATTCCTTCCGTTTTACCGGTTTTATTACATACCTTCGTCGATACGACTGCGGCAACGGCGTTCCTCTCGTTGCGTCGAACGTCTCGCTCTTTTGTGGTCTCTTTACACGGGGGAAAGTCCGTTGAAACCCCTATTGGTCTTTTCCCTTCCCGTTTCCCGTGCATTTCGGACAGTTATATCGGAAATGCCCTAGCATGCCGCAGCCAACACAGTATACCTCCTTCGGGACGTTCTCTCTACCGAAGTCTTTCTTCTTATTCGGGGGAGACTTTCGTCCGTCGTCTCCTCTCTTACTCATATTACTCTGTCCCGAGCCTTGCTTACTCTGAGCGGGACTTCCTCCCTTAGTCGGACGAGAGTCGTTCGGCTTTTGTTGAACGGGAGCGTAACTCTTCCCGCTACCCTGTCGGGAATTTAGTCGCTCCGTTGAACTCGTTTTCAGGGAGCGGATCTCCTTGAGCATCTCAGCCATTAGTTCGACTAACGAACGGTCGGTCTTTTTAGTGGTTGTTTCGGTCGCAACCACTTTAGGTCGACTAGGAGGATCTTGACTTGGTTTCCCTGTCTTTAGTTTGTATCCTAGGTCAGGGTGTAACATCTTCTCTGGAGGCGGCGGAGGCTGGTATGATATCTCGGCCTCCAGCGTTAGCTCGGCGTCGCGTGCCTTTTCGAGCAAGTCTCGGATGCTTCGGCATGAGTTACGTTCTATCATACGCTGTAACTCAGGCAGCATGTTTCGATGTAGTAAGACAAGTTGTTGACTTACGCTCGGGATTGGCTGTTGTTTTCGTAACATCGAACCTAAGCACGTTATATAATTGCGCACGGGTTCGCCTTTCCCTTGGGTTCGTCGGTTTGCATCGCTCGCTAGTCTTTGTTGGTAACGTCGGTCCATGCCGTACCAATCTCTAGCCTCGTGGCAAAACTCCTGCCACGTCGTCCAATGGTCTTTATAATCGCGGTACCACGTGGACGCGACACCGGTAATTAGTTCGGCTAGTGCGGGTATTAATTCCTCATCCGTAAGCCTTGCTAATGTCCTGCATTCTTCTACCCTTGTGATGAATAGATCAATGCTATCATCTGGTTCACCGGTGAATCGCACGTTCCATCGTCGAACTATATTGCCGATATCCCGTGTATTTGTCGATCCACCGTTGCTCTGCGAGTGGTGCATATTTGTTCTATATGCGCCGCTGGAGAGGTTCCCCCCCTCCCAGGCGTTGCCGATATTTCCAAAACTTGGTATCGAACCACAGGTGCAACTGGCGCAGTGTGAACGCTGCAATCTATGGTATGGTTGTTGCAGGGTTGTTGCGTGTGATTCCACGATTCACGCAACGGTGAGGCTTGACTTTGAGAGTGACCTAAGTTCGCGGGTTGTGACAAAATCGGTCTACTCTGGTCATAATAATAGCATGTGAATGTATCCTGGATATTCACTTGCTGCCTCTGGTGTCTGTCTTGGTGTTGGGCCCCTAGGTCGGGCCCAATATGTGCACTCTCTGTTGCATTATCAATGCGAGTGCTCGACGCGATGCCTTGCCTGTTATTTAGTGAGCTACTCCGTACCTCAGCTATCTGAGTTGACAGAGTTTTAAATTGTCCATGTAAGATTTGCAAATAATTTATAAAGCTTACTGGTAGGTTAAACCATTCGCCTTCGAGACCGTCCAGTGACATGGTCTCGCCCGTCTGGCCGTCGTTTCGTAATCCGATATTCGGCGATTCGGTTTCGCTGTCGGTCGCCGACCTCGTATTTCGGTTGACCGAGTGCGTTGTCGAGGGGTTTCTCTGGGTGTTGGCACTGCCGTTAGTGCCAGCTTGTGGTACTATGTAATCGTGGTCCCTACCGGCTTCATCTAGTAAGATGCTAAGCGGGTGTGTTCTATTGGGATCGTAATCCTGTCCCAGGATAGTCGAACTGGACCCTTCTTGACAAGTTTGTTCGATCAAATCTTGTCTCAAATACACGCGATGTGTATATACTTCATTCGCGTCTTCCGCCTCTGTAGGCTAGAAGTCCGCCGGGACGTAGTCGCCTTTGAGCCATCGAAAAATCGGGCGCACTGCTCGATGCGGCTACCCGATGTGACTAGCTCCAAGCTAGTCATCATGTCTGTCCTAGTATCGTCGCCTAGGTATATGAGCCATTCTTCGATTTCTCGGTGACCAGACATGATGATGCGCGTGTACAAATTTGTCGGTCAGTGTGTGTGTTCGCAAGAAACGAAAATATATATTAAGGGATTCTAAAGAGCGAATACGCTGGTATAGTTCCGTAACTAGATAGTTCGTAATCGAAAAGGACCGTCAAAATATAAATATCTTATTATATATATATATGAGGAAAGGAACGGAAAATATATTATTGTTTATTTTCAAAATATTTGCGCTAATTAAATAATAGCTACGGCGAACTATCTAAGTGAAAAAAAAAACGTTTGTACTAAACGGGAACCAGGGTTGTTACTTTTTACTTGTACAACAAAAATAAAGTAAAAATTAACAATTCATTATAACAAAAAAAATCAAGATTATTTTGTAAATTGTTTAATTACAAATTAATTTATAAAATTCAAAATTATGGGGAACATAGATTATTCGATTTATATACGTAAATTTTTATAGAAGTGATAATAGAAAATAAAATAATAATTTAAATACGCGATATCCGTGTTTCAAATGTGAGCGGAATGGCGTTAATTTTAAATAAATGTATAATTATTTTTATTTATATATATATATACGTCTGTACATACATATAATTGCTTATTCGTAATTACTTTTAAATAATTAATGGTAATTACTTAACATTATTACACAATTAAATGTTCAAAAAAAAAGAAAGGTAATATCGAATAATCACTAAAGAAAACAATAACCGAATGGAGAGTTCCCGAAAAGTAATGGTTTGGTTGTTATATAAATACGCAATAACAATCGACTACGAAGACATGTGTAATATAAATATAACGCTAATATAACTGTACATATAACGCACACACTGAACCGAATTTACTATCTTGTTCGCTATACAAGATAGTGTAGTAAGTGTGAGAGCGGAATGTTATTTAAAAAAATCAATAAATAATTAAAGAACCGTTGATTCTAAATTGTCTTGAAAAGGTGTCCAATACAGAAACAATATTGATAAAGTACGAACATGCTTATTTATCCGTGCGAGAAAGTAAAAACAAATTTTATTTTCTTTCTCTCTCTCGCACTTACTATACAGAAATAGTGAGACTGGGAATATCGAATCTCCAGTCTCGCGCCGATGTAAACAACTCGTTTTGTTTACAAAACGCACGCGCGCTCGATTCTCTCTTCGCGAAGTACGTTGGCCTTGACGTTTTCACTACTCGATATATTTAATTTTTCGTTTAGTGAGGTACCCGGTTAGAAAGAAAATACTAAATTTTTTTATATAATCCCGTATGACCAGTGCTAACTAGTTGGGCGCCATGTAACTGTGCATGTAGAGTTTTATCGAATAATGCACGGAGATAGCGTGAGTAGGGGTAACCTCGAGATCACGCGTGACGAACTTACCTTCGCGCGCGATCGGGCCTCTCGTGCACTCCGTCAACGGCTCGCCGATACCTCAACAGCTACCGTGTACGTTGATATGGGCTCCAGAGTGAGCCCACTTCCGGAAGTACGAATTTAGGATTGGCAGACGAGTACCGCTCATCAATCTAAGGATCGGGATTCCTGGGTGAATACGGGATATCAAAATGATATGAATCGAAAGATAAAATAGAATTCAAATTTCTTTGTGGATCAGTAATACAATATAATAGTTAGCTCGCGAACGCGTGAAATGACACAATTGTCCGGGCGGCCTGGACGCAATCGCGGGGGGGTCATAACCCGGACGTGGGATCGCGGCGCGAAGAGAGTACGCGAGAATTATTCGAACACGTTATCCTCGTCGAGAGGGAGGAGCTCTAACCTTTTATCCGTAGTAGTAAACCTCCTCACGTCTCGAATGTGGTACCACGCAGTCGTCGGCGACGTCACTCTAATATCTCCGAGGACCTTCCGGCTCGGCGGCTCACACGAGAGTATCTCTCACCGATTCTCTCTCGTTCCCCCTCGCTTCCGTATTCCGCGCGGTCTTACCCGACGGCCGTACGGGCCTCGCGACGGAGAACCACGACGAGTGGCTCGCGCTATCGTCACTCGTCACAATTATCTAAAATATCTGTCCTTTGTTGATTTTTCTTAAGTTGGCTTTCCGTACCAACCAATACAGAGGGTAGTTACAAGGAATGAAAAGTTGATCTTTTAGTATGGCTAATTGTATGGCTGTATGTATATTTGAAAGTGTTTGTGAAAGTATGGCTTTAAGTATGGCTTAAATCTCGCAGTTAAATTGTATTTCGTTAAGTACCCGCGTAAAAAAATTAAAGTTTATATGAACTTTATATAAACTTTAGGTTTGGCTAAACTTGATATGGGGTTGGCCAACGAGACTGAGCCGAACTTGTGCAATTGACTGTTCAAGTTTGGCGAAAGTATATCAAATGTTCAGCTGAAATTCATATAAAGTTTTTATAAAGTTTTTTTTACAATTACTGACAAATAAAATATAGTTTATACTAAGTTTAGCTGAACTCAATATTAACGTGATAGCAAGTTCAGGTTTATAAAGTCATATAATGTTGATATCAACCTACCCAAAGAAAAAGTTTGAAAATCTTTAACTGACATTAGTAAGAATACTTCGGTTAGAAAAATGGTGAAAATAGATACTTTGTGGTTTTTTAAATTTCTTCTTTCAGGTTATGCCTTCAAAACTAAGGAAATGGACAACACTTTCCAGTGTCGGATTCGAATTTTTTGGAATGTACTTACTGATGTCAGTTAAAGCAGATTTTTAAAATTTTTCTTTGGGTATGTTGATATCAACATTATATGACTTTATAAACCTGAACTTGCTATCACGTTAATATTGAGTTCAGCTAAACATAGTATAAACTATATTTTATTTGTCAGTAATTGTAAAAAAACTTTATAAAAACTTTATATGAATTTCAGCTGAACATTTGATATACTTTCACCAAACTTGAACAGTCAATTGCACAAGTTCGGCTCAGTCTCTTTGGCCAACCCCATATCAAGTTTAGCCAAACCTAAAGTTTATATAAAGTTCATATAAACTTTAATTTTTTTACGCGGGTATTTATTATTTGTATTATCAATATATTGCCAATATGTTGCCAAAGTATTGTCAATATATTGCCAATGTTGCCAAAGTATTGTCACTATATTGCCAATATGTTGCCAAAGTATTATCAATATATTGCCAATATGTTGCCAATATGTTGCCAACATATTGCCAAAGTATTATCAATATATCGCCAATATGTTTTGTGTCTTCCAAATTGTCAATACTACCAATGAATCGATGATCTTTTATTACCTCAAGTGGATGAAAACGTGAATGAACGTCTGTATTTGGTCATCCGAATAATTACTAAGATGCGTGACATAAATCCACGATTTCTCATAATACCGATTTTTAGTAAAGATATGATTCAATTAATTTTAATGATATCGATTTGTTCAGCATATACTAATATATTATAAAAAATCAGTTTAAAAATATTTGGTAAACGTAAACATATTATAGATATACTATAGCTAGATGGTTCCCAGACTATTATAAAACTTCATCGAGGGTTCAGCTACATTTTATTTTACACGGACTCGGAATTAATTTACTAGCAATATTATTGCTAATATATTACCAATATATTGCAAACTTATGGTAGTTATTCATTGGCATTTTGTATATTGAACACTCAATTCAATTCAACAGCCAGACTATTGCAATTATTATCCTAAACATTTGGAACGAGTTTTCCAAAATATTTATTAAGTCTGAAACACAATGAATTGTAATTTAAACAAAGTAACTTTTTTCGAGCACGTTTGCTCTTGCAGTGCGGACGTCGGAGAGCGTCCGCGGCGGGCTTACTGCGCGAGTACAAAATTTGATGAGCGCGAACGTTGCAGAGCGCCCGCGGCGGGCCTACTCCGCGAACACAAAATTTGATGTGCGCGAACATCGGAGAGCGCTCGCGGTAGCATTATGTTTTTTAAACGGAGAATTGAGGCTTGAGCTAAATTTCATTTTACATGGACTAGGAATTATTTACCTAACAATATTATTGCCAATATACTTGCAAAATTAATTAATATATTTCCAATATGTAGCGATATATCTTTATGGTAAACGTATTTATTGGCTATATTGTACACAAAACTTAATTCAATTCAAAATTTTATTGTCTTAAAATTCGTCATAATGGTTTCAATAAATTAATGTAAATACGATGAGATTAAAAACTGTAATAATCTCATATTTATAACAAACGCGTATCATAGATTTAGTAAGTAAATTAATAATAGTAGTATTGAATTTATTAGTCTGCGGTCTAATTCAAACTTAAATAAAAATCATTTCCTTGATTGTACATTTTATTCATACAATCAATCTCGTAAAAAATATTTTGCGAGTCATTCGCTTCTGCTATACGCATTAGCTATGTTCAGGCGCTTCGGCCGCTTCGCTCGTTGACCTGTTGCATTAGTCTCGCGCGGCAACGCCGCTCACCTTTCTTCCCTAATCCGGCCTCTGATTGGCCCATTTCAAAAATTAATTACTCCTCGCCTAATTAATATTTTTTAAAAATTCTGACGGGGTTATACTCGAATTAATTTTCTGAATCGAAATATATATATATATATATATATATATATATATATATATGTTACCTATGTTTCTGGATCACCCTGTATATGTGCGTGCGTGCAATGCATGCGAGAGGGGCAGTCATGCCGTATTTGGCCCTTCGTGATCGGCAATAATATCACTGTCTCGTGAATGTGGGGCGGCTGCTAATGTCGCTCCTTGTACGCTCTTCTTCTTTTCTGATATGGTTTAGCCACCCCACAATGGATGCTGCTAAGATCACTACGGCATCCCAACCTTCTTGCGAACCACGTAGGCACATCCCGATACCCTCTGGTGTCAAAGGCCCCTTCCAAAAGGTTTGGAAAACACCACTTTCTTCCGCGAATCGA
Source organism: Theocolax elegans (assembly GCA_026168455.1). Taxonomy (NCBI): domain Eukaryota; kingdom Metazoa; phylum Arthropoda; class Insecta; order Hymenoptera; family Cerocephalidae; genus Theocolax; species Theocolax elegans. The sequence continues at coordinate 31,718,664 of CM047425.1, read as the reverse complement.
GGACACCAGGACAAGACTTGCTCTACGTCTTCGTTGAGACCAGGGCAGGTCGGGCACACCGCACTCCCGTATATACGGATGCGGTGCAGGTAACTACGAAGACACCCATGCCCGGTAAGCACCTGGGTCAGGTGGAAGGTGACGAATCCGTATTTTCTACTCATCCACTTGGCGACATCTGGAATGACGCGGTGGGTCCAGCGACCTTCGCTTGCCGAATCCCATCTCTGCTGCCACAGTTCGATGGTCCTGTTTGACCACCGACTGCTACTACCACGTGCTGCTTCGCTACTGTTTTCTAAGGTACGCCGACCTTTTCTTTACGTATCAGCCCTCTCTATCGCCAAAAGGTCGATGGGAGGAATTCCCGCGATCGCCGAGAGGGCTATAACTGACACGGTTCTATAAGCATGAGCCACCCTTAGTGCGGCTATTGTGCAGGCTCGCCGACAGGATGCGCCGTAACTTAGGTTACTTCTTAGGGCATCCGCCCAAATCGGGGCTCTATATAAAATTACCGAGCTTATCACTGTCACTAAGAGGGCTCAACGTGACTGCTTTGGCCCTCCGATATTGGGCATTATGCCCGACAAAGCTCTAGCCACTCCTGCGGCTTTCGATCCTGCACTCAGTAGGTGTTCCTTGAATGTTAGCCGCGCATCCAAGTTGACTATTAGGTATTTCATCGTGTCCGCTGATCTTATACGTTTACCATTTACAGTAAAGGTGGCGTACCTCCTTTGCTTCATTCTGGAGATAAGTACCGCCTCGGTCTTTTTGGCCGCCAGACATAGCCCATGTGTTCAACCATGCAGCCACTACCGCGCTAAAAACATCTCCGAGATATTCTATCTCATCGATGCTCTTTGCGACGACGACCAAAGCCACATCGTCCGCAAAAGCTACCATCGACGCTCCCTGTGGAAGCTGCTGCCTAACCAGTCCGTCCTAAGAGACGTTCCAAAGAAGAGGTCCCAGGACCAAACCCTGCGGCACGCCTCCGGTGATGCTATAGGAATGCGCACCATCGTCGATGTCATAGAGGAGGATCCGTTCTGTGAGGTAGCTCGAGATGGCTTTGCGTAGGTAGAGCGGCACCTTTAATTGTTCCGAGGACAACATAATGTTGTCCCACCGAGCTGAGTTGAAGGCATTGTGGATATCCAGTGCGATGATAGCTCACATGGGCCTCGAATTCCTAGTACCACCGATGGCATTGGTGTCCAGCTCGACAACTCGACTTATAGCGTCAATAGTTGAGCGCTCTTTCCGAAAACCGAACTGATTATCGGACAGATCGCCTGCCTGTGCAATGGCGGTTTGTAGCCTGGCACAAATTACTCGCTCGAATAGCTTCCCAGCTATATCCAACAAACAGAGTGGCCGGTACGGGGAAGGGTTCTCCGGTGATCGGCTCCCCTTTGGGAGAAGCACCAGCCTCTGTACCTTCCACCATGCTGGGAAGCATTCCAATTGAAAACATGCATTAAATGTGTCCGCAAAAATTTGTGGCTATTCAGCGCAGCGATCTTAGTGGCCAGACCAGGTATTCCATCCGGCCCTGGAGCTTTACGGATGGATATTCTCCTTGCAGTCATTTTCAGCTCGGTTATGCTAACGTCTGGCGGCGCGACTGCACTGTCGGTCCCCATTAGACCTGTCTCGGCTGCCCGTTCCTGATATTGTGGGAATAGGTGGCGCACCGCTCTGTCAAGAAAATGTGGACACGATGGCATTGAAGCGCCCCTGGGTTTGATCTTATTTATCACCATTTTGTAGGGCTTACCCCAGGGACCGCGGTCCACTTCCTTACAAAATTTGCGCCAGCACTTGCGCTTAGCCGCTTTAATGGCAGCCTTGAGCTCTTTCCGTCTTTCCTCTTAAGCCGCGGTTAGTTATTGGTACCGCGGCTGGTTCCGAGGTCTCTGGTGCAGTCGCCGAGTCCGCAGACACTCACGGCGTATTTTTGCGATATTCTCATTTCACCAGTAAATAGGTGGACGGCCACGAGAGATAGATTTCGCGACCATAGAGATATCGCAAGCCGCTATTATGGCACGCGTGAGTTCCTCGGCTCGTTCTTCCGGTGTTCTTTTGACAGCGACTTCTGCTATGTAGCAGAGGAACATTTCTCGGTCGAAGGTAGACGGTACCCATCTCTTGTATTGGAAGCTTTTATTCAGACCTGCTGCCCTGTTAATCGTCACAATTAATGGAGCTGGTACACGAGTGCTTGATGGTCGCTCCCCGTGTAGCGATCACTAACTTTCCAGGTAAACCCTCTCTTTATTAATCTGGGATCGATGAAGGTTAGGTATACTATAGACGACCTCCCCGCCTTGGTAAAAGTGGGAGTTGTTCCAGTGTTAGCAATCTCCAACTCCAATATCGCAAAGACCTCGAGGAGTGTACGACCACGAGTGTTCGTTTTCGTACTGCTTCATTCTGTCGCCCAGGCATCAAAATCCTCTCCGATGACTATTGGCAATCGGGAGGACCTTGCACTAGTAACGATGGCATCAAGGGATCCCAGAAATCCGTCGATGTTATCACTGGGTGGGAGGTAGCAACTGTATATTCGCATACCTGCCACCTCCACCCAGATAAAATTGGGGAGGGGAGCGTCCATTTTTCCGGATACATGCATGTTTCCACTAGTGCTCTTATTAACCGGTTAATCAATTAACCGAATAACCGGTGAAAACCGTTTAGTAAATGGTTAATCGGTTTCGTCAGTTTTGCAGTTTCATTTAACCGGTTAACCGGTTAATCGAATAATTGCAAAAAGCACACACCGCGTTTAACCGGTTAAAATTAAAAATATTTTTAAAATAATTTATACCACTTTATCCTCAAAATTGTGGCTTTAAAAAGATTTTTCGGCGCGAAGTGTACAAGTAAAATATGGATTCACGTTTAAGAAGCTGGGCATGGAAATTTGCGGAATTATCAGATGATAGGTGCATTGCCACTTGCAATCTGTGTGAAAAAAATATTAAATATAGAAGTTCTCCGTCAGCAATTATAAATCACTTAAGAAATATACATAACAAGCAGCCTACTGATGCTTCTGAAGAACAACTTGAAACGCAAGTTATATTACTTATGTGCTTTAAATATTTTTAAGATATATTTTTTTAATCGATTAACTATATGAGTGTGTGTAAATTTTCATTCTTTTTAAGTTTTAATGAAGATTCATTATTTAAATATTTATTGTAAAATAAAATATTATTATTAAATAAATAAAAAAAAAATAAATAAAAATATTATTAAATAAAATATTATTGATATTAAATTTTTTTTTTTTTTTTTTTCGTGGGAAACTGGAGAAATCTTACATAAGACGACGACGAGGGTCCGCACTCATCGCCCGTGCCGGATTCTTACCGGCTAAAACTCCAAACCCAAGGCTTTCACATGCCCAGCCCAGAACTGTTTTTCACATTACTTCAAGCTGGGAGGCGTATCTGTGACATGCGTCATTCGTTCCTTATTCTATCCTCCCACGTTGAGACTGCCACTTATCGTGAAACGGCCTTCCTTGCGGTTTCGATCGCGCGCCGAAAGATGGCACAGGCTCCGGACCCCGCCATGTGAGATACTCCCTGAGCACCCTTTGAAGGACAAAGGAAACATTGGGGAGCACTCTTACAATTCTTAAGGTTGTGTCCAGGCTCGCCGCACTTGTAGCATGACGAGGACCTGTCCACTCCCTTACAATTCCGTTTCGTGTGGCCGAAGTCTAGGCATCGATACCACCTCTCGACCAAAACTCGATCCCGAACGCGACAGCTAACAAAGCCGACGCAAAGATGTCTCATCGACTTTAGCTTGTCAGCGGTCTCGTGATCTAGCTTCATGATGGCTGTCTTTTGTTGATTGCGGTTGGGACCCAAAACCTTCACCTCTCGGCTCTCAGGCGGAGACGCGAGTACTTCATCTAGGGCCGCCACCACTTTGTTCCTCGTTGTGAGAGCGTCCAGGTCTCTGATCTCCAGGGTCACCCTTCGATCTCGGATCCTAACTTCTCCCATACCTTTAGTAGCCGTGCGGACTTTCTCCGCGAATGCTGTTGCGTCCGTCTTCTTGCCCAGCCGGAGCAGGACATCTCCCCGCCCTGTCGGCCGTACGCTCAGAACCTGGGCGCCGCTGTCGTTCTGGTTGACTTCCTTTCGGAGCTTCCCCAAGACTTCAGCAAACGTATGGTCCCTCGCGACAGTGACCACCAGGGTGGATACCGGCGCCATCTGGCGCTTTCTCCTATCAAGAGGCGCCTGACCCGACTTGACGGTCGGCTTTTTTCCCGCCACTGACACGGACTTGGATTGCTCCTTGTCCTTGCCACATGGTGGTACTTCCTTTCGAGGCTTCTTCTTCTTGCGGCTCTTAGAGACCTCGGGGGGGCTTTGGGGGCCCTCTCTACTTCTCTTTTGAGCCTGCATTCTAGCTGTGGCCATGAAGTGGCTTTAGGTATTATGCCTCTTCTCTTAGGCCGCCGACGATTCTCGTGAGCAACTCAATAATCCTCGACTTGGCACTTGTAATCGTCGACTGCCGAAAACATCTTCTTGGTTTTCCCGTAGAACTCTTGTACAAGAGTGTCTACGGTCTTCAGCCCTGTCTTCACGACCATGGAGATGTTAGGCTGCTTTGCACAAGCAGCCAACATAGCCTGCAGTTCGCTCTTTAGGTGGTCGTAGGTGGAGTCAATCTCCTCTTGCGCCTTCTCTACCTTCTCGTATTCCTTACGGAATATTTCTATCTCCTCTTGAGATTCCTTACTATAGGCAGAGATGCCACTGATGGCACTACCACGGCTGGTAACGCTACCGCTTCGTAACCTGTTTGCGGATGCAACACTCAACATCTGTAACGACGGCTGTTGTTGGGGGTTTTTTTTCGAGGGCCCCACCTCTGACGTGTTCGTAGAACGAAGCGCTTGGTGGCCTCCCCCAAAATCCGAGAGGCCAGCGCCGGCCACCGGGGTTTTCACTCGATCGGAACCGACGGCGGGATTGACTCCTAGTTTGGAGCTGCCCGCTTGGGGTAGTAGGTATTCCATTCGCTTGCTCATCATCCTTCTTCAACTGTTTGGTTCACGGAGGCTATTTTGTTTCACCTCTACCCTTTACGCAAGCGTGACGAGCTTTCCCCCATCCGCCACCCGGGGGACGCGCCGCATACGGGAACAGGACACCCCGCGCGGAGTAATATTATTATTATTAATTTAAATATTATTCATATTATTAATATTATTATTATTAATTTAAATATTTTAGCTTGTTATAATAGAGTCAGTAATTAATTATTTTCTATTGTAATTTTACTGTAATTAAAATTACATTTTAAGTGCCCATTTGACTGCTTTTAATGTAAATATTTTTTTAATTTATTGTGATTTTACATTATAAGTATTTTAAATAAACTTACTTTAAATCTTTAAAAATTAACATTTGAAATATAATTCTCATGAACATATAAATTTTATAGAAGCAATAATACAGGAATGTTAGTTGATACTCAAGCTTCATGTTCCCAATCAAATATGCAATTAACACCACGCAAGAGATCGAAAAGAATTAGTGGAAAAGAATCGTGCAGTATGCAAAGGCAGGAGAAAATAACTGAAGCTATTGCTAACTTATTAGCAAAAAACTTATTACCAATATCTTTAGTATCATCTCCTGGCTTTAGAGAGTTTATGGAAGTTTTAGAACCTTGTTTCAAAGTACCGTGCGACGAAACTATTTTAACAAGATTAAATATTATGGCTGACAATTTAAGAGCGATAATGAAGGAGAAATTAATATTAGCAGAATCGGTAGCTCTTTCTGTAGACGAATGGTCATCCCGAGCACAAGATTCTTTTATTTCGGTAGAAGCTCATTATGTTAATCCGGATTGCCAATTGCGCCATGTTACTCTCTGTAACGATAATCTTGAAGACAGGCCAACATCTATTAATCTTTCTGCTGCAATAATGAGTGTGATTGATACTTGGGATTTAAAAGGTAAATTTAATTATACTATTTTACTTATAAGAGGGAGTTTTGTGATGGTAGGAAAAAAGTTTTATAGGAAACATTTTAAAAATATATTTTAAGTTATCTCAATACACTGTAAGCTCTTTTCAGAAAATGTCTGAAAGGATGTGCATGTGTGTGTATTTTCTATTAAACCAAACAGAACGCAACCAAACTCATTAAAGCAAAATTGTATTAAAATTAAATAAAAAGATCAACTTTAATATAATTAAATTCAATAACTTATGAAATTTAATACTTTATTTTTTATTATATATTTTCTACAAGACTTTAATAAACTAGTATTTTTTTTTAAATAGTTGCAAATTAAAAAATTTAAATTTTTGTTAAAATCGCAGTAAATATTTATAAAAATTAAATTTGTATATTGTAATATTATAATAAATACAAAATAAGTAAATAAAATAAATCAAATAAATAAAATAAATAAAATAAATAAAAAAAATAAAATAAATAAAATAAATAAAATAAATAAAATAAATAAAATAAATAAAATAAATAAAATAAATAAAATAAATAAAATAAATCTTATTTAAATTAAATAGATTAGAAATGTAATTTTGATTCTAGTATTATTTTAACATTTCAATTATAGACAAGGTTCAAGCCGTTACTCACGATAGTGCAGCAGCTATGGTATCTGCTTTAAATATGCTTGATGATGTGCCAGATAGCATAAAATGTAATGCTCATTTATTCAACTAACAGTTAAAAATGCACTGCAAGCAGTATCTTCCTATGGCGATTTAGGTGTAAAAGCAAGATCTGTCGCGATCCATTTTCGCAAATCCAACGTCGCCAGCAACGCTTTATCGAAGAGACAAGTAGAGCAAAAAATAAAAGTGGAGCGATTGAAACAAAGCTGCGAAACGCGATGGGATTCAACATTTTTTATGTATGAAAGTTTGCTACAGTAAAGTTACAAAAATAAATATTGCTCAAAAACTAGAATTAATGGAGGCAGATTGGTCATCCATAGAAATACTAATAGCTCTTCTCAAACCATTCCAAATTACTACAACACTTTTGTGCAGCGAAAACGACGCTACACTCTCTATGGTCCGGCATATTATTTATAATTTAATAAATAAACATTTAGTTTTTGAATTCAAAGATTCCAAAGAAGTGATAACTTTTAAAACTGCAGCGATTTCTTCATGAAAAAAGAGGTATTTATTAAATTTTTATTTTGGTAGATGATTTTCCGAGTTTTATAAGCTACGCTAGTATTTTAGAAACTAAGGGTTTAAGAATAAACTGCTTACACGTTTAATTAAAAATAGCTATAAAATAAAATATTATTTTCCTTTTTACTCTTAAGGTTTTGGTTCGACGAAGATAAAGACCATACATATCATACTACAACAACGCATATTGCACAATTTTTTGATCTGCGTTATAAAAACCTAAAAATTGAAAGCGAGTGTAGAAAAAATAGCATTTTGAAAACTATTAACATGATTTTGGAAGAAAAAAACTTGCAAAGCGACAATGAACCAATGGATGTATCTGAAACCGAATCGACGAATCAGTTGACTGGCTTGGAATTTTTATTTATGGTAGAAAGCAGTATTAAAGGATGGCAAGCTGAAATCAATGCTTATAAAGAAGAGCCGCAAATCAGTTTAACATCAAACCCCTTGGATTGGTGGAAGAATAACAAAGATAAATATTCTATTTTACACAAAGTGGCTACTAAATATTTGGCAATACCAGCTACGTCAGCATCATCCGAATGTACATTTTCTTCTGCTGGTAACATTGTAACACCAAAGAGAAGTTGTCTGCTTCCTGAGAACGTCAATATGCTCACATTTTTATATCAAAATAGAAATTTGAATTTTGACGTTGCTCAAATTTGAAATTTAATTGTTTATAATTTTTCTTTTTCTTTCGTACCTCCGCCAGATAGTTTATCTAATTTTTTAAAAATATTTCATTTATTATTTAATTATTATAAAATTATTCATTATTAAATTTATAATATAATTGTGTATTATTTATTCAGATTTTAAAAAAACTATATATTTATTACAAAATAAAGTTAAAATAAATATTATTATATTTTATTTAAAAAATTAAAGTACGAAAAACCGCGGTTTAGCGGTTTGCCGGTTTTTAACGGTTACCGATTAACCGTTTAGCCGAAAGCAGAAAATTGGAAAAACCGATTAATCGTTTTACTATTCGGTTAGAACCGATTAATCGTTAACCGGTTTTACGATTATTCGGTTATTTGTAAGAGCCCTAGTTTCCACATACCCAGATGACCGCTCTACCAGTGGCATCACTCACCCATTTCGATTCAATGAGATCCCTGTACTCCTCGCTGACGATAACAATGTCGGCCTGTTCTTCTCTGACCAACTGTGGCAGCAGATCCTGGTCCACATAACAGTGGTTTAGGTTGATTTGTAGCACCCTAACCATTTCTGTCAGATGCTTCAACCCTAGGCGCGGCTATGTTCTTATCCGCCGCGCATTCCACTGCTTTGTGGCCCTCTTTGCCGCACGGGAAACACTGCGATTATCGGTTAACTGCTCTGTTGCAAGCCTTTGCGAAGTGACCGACCTAGTGGCATCGGTAACAACGCGTGATCGGCTTGCGGAGCCGAACCCTGCAGTTAACCCAGCCTATCCGAAGCTTCCCATTCTGTAGCAGCTTTTTTGCTGCAGATGCGGGAAGAAGGACACTGGTTATCTGAGTGCCTCCATATGACCTTCTAAGCTTTATATTCCCAGAAGGTACCATATTTGGCCCGATCACCGCAGAGATTGCCTCTGCCACTTCCTCTGCCGTCGTGGCCTCGTCCATGTCCTTTATAGTAATAAACTGTTTGTGGGTCAGCATCTGGATCTCTGCTAACCCACGAATTTAATGTATGGAAGATTATGAAGAAGAAGTGCCTATTTATATTCGACTAAATGAATCTACGGTAACTAAATTATTTTTAAAAATAGGGACTAAAGTAGTCCTTTTGTGCCCATAAAGAAAATGCCCGCTAAACCTCGAGGAGTGGGCGTTTTTTTCAGCAGCGGGCGTTTTCTTGATAGACTCCCTTTTGCGTCCCTTTCGTAGATTTAGAGTTTTACTTAGTCGTATACAAACACACACACATGCACACGCACTTACACATACTTATCCATATATATGAATTTATTAATTGCAGCGCAATATTTGCATAGTGTCCCTATTTTTAGAGCCCTTCAAACGCGATCATTCGTGCACTTGTTACAAAAAATATGGTGTGTGCCAAGGGCTAAGTGGGCTTTTATGCCTCGTGTGTTTTCTGCAAAACCACACTCGGCTTAAAGAAAGCCCAATTTACGCCCTAGGCGCACAATATACTATTTTCTAACTGCAAATTATTTTGCAGTCGATGTGTACTCTGATTATACTTAAATGAAATTTAAATTCCTTTTTCATGTTTATGTATACGCAATCAAATAACTAACACGCAATCTGTAATTATTTTAATGTACCTTTTTTAAGTGCAATACTTTAAATATTGACTGTTGTTATATATACAGAGTGTTCATGAATTTTTCTCCGGGTCCGGGATTTTTTGAACACCTTGTATATTTGAAATTCACTCATAAATAGTACCTATGTGACTGTGTATGTTTCCAAATTTAGACACAAAATTAATCGTACAACTTAGTCAATCCCATACACACAGCATGTTCTAAATATTATATATATATATATATTGAATCCCCCGTTGTTAAAAAAGAAACAATAATAAAATACATGTAATGTATACACATGCAAAAGAACTTTTGTAAATTTATATATACTTTTAAATTTAAATCAGTGTTAGCTTAATATTAAATAATAAAATATTAGATTACCTAATAAGCACAAAGTATTATATAAGGAATGAAAAAGTATTCTTTAAGTATCTATATACTAATCTTTTGATAAAAAAGAATTTTTTAAGCAATTTTTCTATATTATCATATAATTCTTGAATGTTCGCAAAAGGATATACTACTTAAAGTATATGTAAAGAATTCTTTGTAATGTATGAATATTGAGCCAGTCGCAATAAATTAAAAAAAAATTTAATATAATCTTTCGATTCGGCGGATTCGAACTCAGAACCGACAGTCAGAGTGATGCGCCTTAGCACGCATAGCTATCATAATATTTTACTTAGAAACTATCGGGACTTGTACATGCTCATCAGCCTACGATTCATATATACGGTTGATTTATTTATAAATTATATTTATTTCATAATTTCATAATGTATAGCTCTGCATTACAATTAAAGTAATGATTTCTTAATACTTTTTGCTTTCAAAAAGAATTTTTTTCCGGACATTCAACATTTCTTGTAGAATACTTTATCTCTGAAAGTATGCTTACGGGGTACAGTATTTTTTATAATTGTGTATACACTGGTAGAAAATCTCTAGTTTTATGCGGTGCTATATAGATCTATGTGGCGAACTTTGTACATCTACATCGATATGTGATGACCATACCTTCCAGTTTCCTATATAGTTTAACTGATAAAATTAGCCAAGATGCAATATATATGTTTCTATATGCAATCAAGTTTAATGCTCGAGAAAATTTGTTACATTTATTTTTATAACGAGAATTTTAATTTCAATAACAGGTAAGGTATTTATTTATTTTTTGGTTTTCGTTTTGACGATTCCCTAACATAAACTAGAAAACATCATATGATATTATCGTTCGCAACATAGTTCTATCTAGATCTAGATAGAAATATATTTAGTCTTATGTAGTTAACTACTATCGCTGTGCTACATGCCCTAATTGTAACATTTATCTTGGACAATTCAAAGATGGAGAACAAAAAGTCTTTTGCGAGAAATGTGAATCTGATATCTTTGTAAAGGGAAATAATATTAATTATTTGTTATTCTTGATGTAATGAAAGAAATAAGACATTTAATAGAAAAGCACCAGCAATATTATAAAATAGTACTTTTAAATCAGTAGCAACGGGGACAAATTTTTGAAGATATATACGACGGCGTCCAGTATAAAAAATTAATTGAGTCGTTACCTATAAGTGAAAAGGATCTGTACGTCACAAGTACATTTAATAGTAATGGTCCGCCAGTTTTCAGTAGCTCCAACTTTTCTATTTGGCCAATACAAATAATAATAAACGAGATTCCTCCTGATATTAGACTTAGCGAATCTATTGCATGTGCGCTATGGTTTGGGAAAAGCAAACCAAATATGAATATCTTCGTAGAAACATTTGTTAAAAAAATTAACGTCATTAACACTGAAAATATAAAGTGTAAAATAGATAGTATTGAAAGAAACTTTAAATTATATCGAGTCTGTTCCTGTGTTGACTCTGTAGCACGTGCACCAATGCAGGGTCTTATCCAATTTAATGGTTATTATGGATGTAATTGGTGTTATCATCCAGGAGAGTTAGTGATGCATGAAATGAAAAAAGTCATTAAATATCCATTACAAAATACTGTATCAGAAAATCGTACTTCTGCAGAAACCGTACAGCACATGTATAGAAAATTATCTACTAGTCAACAAGTATTTGGTATTAATAACACATCACCTTTGCTTGAACTTGACTGTTTCGATTTAATCGAGGGCTTTGTGCCTGACAGTATGCACGCTGTTTTTTTTAGGTATTTGTAGGCAGTTTGCATTTTACTGGTTTGGCACATCAAATAAACCGTACTCTCTTAAAACGCAAGTTCTTGCTATAGATAATATGTTAATAACAATACCAGTACCAAAACAAATTGGTCGGCAAACAAGGTCTATAAAAGAGAAAAATTTCTGGAAATCCAGAGAGTGGGAGAATTAGTTATTATATTATAGCTTGCCAATTTTACAAACAATACCGGATTCGAAATGTATACCCAACATTGGGAGCAATTAGTGGAAGTAATGTACATATAATGGAGCGAATCTATATCCGAATCGGCTTTCGAACATGCAGATCAATTGTTGAAAGATTTTGTTTGTAAAACGGAGGAGTATTATACAAAAAGAACAATGACGTTTAACATTCATCAGCTTGTACACCTAAGTCAAAGCGTTGCTAATTGGGGGCCGCTTTGGGCACATGACGGCTATTCATTTGAAGATGGGAACGGAAAAATATTACGAATGATTAAAGCAGCTAAAGGAGTGTTACATCAAATTTCCCGACGCATTGAATACAAAAGCAGTTTTATTATTCTAGAAAAACATATTATTGCTAATCATGAAGATTCTCCTACAATCAAGGTGCGCGGTAGCGCAACCAACGCAAGTATAATGCGCGCTAGCACCTATTAGACATCTAACTGCACCTGCGGTTTTTTTATTTTTGAATATTAATATATAATATGATATTTACGTAACTTTTTATATCATATATTATTTCTTTTTTAATATTTTTTCAGTTTATTAAGTTTTCGATAAATTATTTAGTAATACTTTTAATAAAACTTCATGTAAATATCTGAGATGTCAAATTCTTTTACTCGGCTATGTATTTTTCGATATCTTTTTCGTCTCCTATATATGTATGTCTACTCGAAAAAGTTGAGACAATAGGGGAAAACGAAAGAGTGAGTGAGACACGCGTGATCTAGTTATTTTTTCATTATTATCTTAAACGGTCATCTTTTATCTTACACGGTCGTCAATCATCTAATTTGCCGAGAAGCGTGCGCGTAACAGAACCTGTCAGTGACAATTATTGGTTATGTTTAATGTTGATAATTTTAATTCTTGGTTTTGGACTACAGTTTTCTCAGGTATGAAAACTTCACAGAAATGTTTATTAATTATTTGAATAAATTATTATTTAGAGAAGTTAAAAATATAATTATTTGTTAATAAAATTATTTATTTAACAATTTAGATTTTGGAGCCCAGTCGTTAAACATATCAAGCAATAATGAAACAACAAATCACTTCTACAAAAATGTTTAGGAAAATGCCAGAAATTTTACCAAATGCAGTATTACATTTTATTCGAGGTTGGTAAATAATTTAATGCAAAAAAAAGAAGCAGTTATTTGTAACTGCAATAATTTTTATTTGCAGGTGATTGAATGTTCCTGGGATGTATTTTTGCTAAGCAGCTGAGACAAGCATTGTCACTCGACGACATTATAATTTCACCCACTAACTTTATACAATCTGTTAAAAGAGGAACACTTCTTGATGAACAATCTCAAGTAATTAAGAAAATTTATTTTAAATCACTAATATCAAACAGTATTAAATATTTCATTATAATTTTGGGTTATTTATGTTTAGGAATTAATGAATCATCTTCGTTCTGTGTATGGACCAATACATAAATAGAGAAGTAAACGTTGCTATTTTGGACCAAATTGGTCGAATAGATATTAAACAGTAGCATTTTTTAACATGACGCTAAAACGTTTTTCTACGACATTATATATATATAAAAAAAATTAAATAATCTAAAATATAGATATAGAAAATGTTTAAAAATAAATTTTTATGTACAATTAAATACTGGCAAGTTAAACGCATTGATGTGTCAAAATAGTGCAAAAAAACGTTTTTTCTACTTTATAAAGACAAATATTAATTGCACTGTAAAAGTTTAAATGTAAAAAATCTTTATCTTAATAAGATGAAATTTTTTTGTATACAACACTTTATGCTTAGATGAATAATTTCAAAGTTTAGTACAAAAAAACAGTTGGAGAAGCCTAAAATGTACAATAAAAGAAGCTTTTCAGATATTAACTAAATAAATATTGATTTCACGTAGAAATTTGAAATGTAAGAAATGTTCATCACATTAAATGAAAACTTTTTTCTATTAAACATTTCTTCCTCACATTGATATTTTTCCTTATAAATGAAAAAAATGATTAAAAAAGCGTAAAATGTACAAAAAAGACGGTTTTAGACCTTATCTAAATAAATATCGATTATACGTACAAATCTTAAAGGTAAGAAATGTTTATCACAAAAAAAAACTTTTGTTTACCTTCTAATTGTTTTTGAAAATGTATATATGCTTGTACGTATTATGTATGTAAACAAGTCAATGGAAAAATTCAGTCAATTTTTTACCCATTTGGCTAAATTTATTTTTATAGTAACATTTTCATATATTCTAGTTGTGTCGAGGTATTATTAGTTTTACCTATTATAATATAATAGTATTAACATACTATTTAGTATGAATTAATTCTTATTTTCTGTAGTACACTTTACAGAAAAATTCTTACCTACCAAAAAAATCAGGAGAAAAAGAATGATTTTTTGATGTGTTGGTTAATAATCTTAATGAAAAGCTTTCTGCTTTGCCATATAAGAAATCCCAAGCTGTGATTATTTAGTTACTACATTACAAGTGTTTATTAACGTAACTCGATCTAACGATTTGTTCACGATGTATTAAGTGAAAACTTTTATATATATTTTTAGAAACTGTTTAATATAATATATTCTCTTACAGAAATTACATTTTCATCCTAAGTATTTAAAAAACTTATCATTTATTATATTAAATTTCTAACATCAAGTTTTATGAATAGAAAGTATTTTGAAATAACACCTTCCACGAAGGTGTGAGAATACGCAAGTATAATGATAGTTGTTAACTGATAAAATAAATATTTTCATTTCTTGCTTCTATCATTTTTTCTACTTAGAAAAACTTCAAATGTTCAACAACTTAAAATTTGGTATTAAAAAGTAGATAAATTGTTATTAAGAAGTTGTTTGAATAGAAAGCATTGAAATGAAGCGGAATAACCGACAAGTATTTTGTACCACATTGTAAATCTAATATTTAACTTTAATTATTAAGAATAAGATCAAACCATAATCACAGTATTCGCAAAAAGTTACTGCAATTGAAAGTACTGAAATCAAAATAAAATTGTCAAGTATTTTGCGCTACATAATAATAAATAAATGTCTTAAATTTTATTTACCAATCTATTTTTTGTGCCATAGCAGTCTTAAGGTTATATAATCAAATAAATTTCATCAATGTATGTAATTAAAATAAATAAAATAATATAACTTCATATGTAAAATTTTAGTAAAATTTATATGATAAATGTGTAGTATTTATTTGCAATCTGTATAATTATGTGTGCTAACGGTTTTTGAATCTAGAGTTAAAAATTCATGATATCTTATTTGCAACTAAAACTTATTTCGTAAACATTTCTATGTGAGTAAATGTTGTCTAATAAAAGACGTGAGATTAGTTTTTTGAATAGTAAATAAATTAAATAAAAATAAATACTTATATTTAAATTTTATTATAGAATTGATTCGATAAAAATTACATTATTTTCTATAAAGTATATATCTTAATAAGATATTTGGTATTCAAATAAACAGAAATCGTATGTATTGTCTAACATAAAAAATTATTTCTACATTTCAAACTTCCATCAAGGAAGTGTCTTTTATTTATTCTTATAAACTAGGATAATACTTGCGCCACCCGTCTGCTAAGTGTTTTCAGGCACTATTTCTTAATTTTGTAATTCATTTGAATTTTATAATTTGGTTACAACAATTACCAAGTTGTGAGAAATTTATTTGATAAGAGCATTTTTATTTTTATTAATTATTTTTTAATAAATAATTATATGTATACAGGTCATAAAAAGTTAATTATTGTTTTAAAATTTATGAGTGTAACTCGATCAACAGTTTGTTCACGATGTATTAAGTGATAAATACTAATTCGAGTGTTTAAGTAATTTTATGTACCAGTGGGTATAAAATGCGTTTTTTACTCACTCACGCGTTTTTTTTTCACCATTCAAGGATATGCGTGGATGAATATGAACTCAGCTCACTTGACGCCAGCGCCATTAATACACGCATATTCTTGGGTGGCGAATTTGTGAAAATAACACTATTGACTGCCCTTAAGCACTTAGCAGACGAGTGGCGCAAGTATTATCCTAGTTTATAAGAATAAATAAAAGACACTTCCTTGATGGAAGTTTGAAATGTAGAAATAATTTTTTATAGACAATAATACGATTTCTGTTTATTTGAATACCAAATATCTTATTAAGATATACTTTATAGAAAATAATGTAATTTTTATCGAATCAATTCTATAATAAAATTTAAATATAAGTATTTATTTTTATTAAGAAGTTGTTTGAATAGAAAGCATGAAATGAAGCGGAATAACCGACAAGTATTTTGTACCACATTGTAAATCTAATATTTAACTTTAATTATTAAGAATAAGATCAAACCATAATCACAGTATTCGCAAAAAGTTACTGCAATTGAAAGTACTGAAATCAAAATAAAATTGTCAAGTATTTTGCGCTACATAATAATAAATAAATGTCTTAAATTTTATTTACCAATCTATTTTTTGTGCCATAGCAGTCTTAAGGTTATATAATCAAATAAATTTCATCAATGTATGTAATTAAAATAAATAAAATAATATAACTTCATATGTAAAATTTTAGTAAAATTTATATGATAAATGTGTAGTATTTATTTGCAATCTGTATAATTATGTGTGCTAACGGTTTTTGAATCTAGAGTTAAAAATTCATGATATCTTATTTGCAACTAAAACTTATTTCGTAAACATTTCTATGTGAGTAAATGTTGTCTAATAAAAGACGTGAGATTAGTTTTTTGAATAGTAAATAAATTAAATAAAAATAAATACTTATATTTAAATTTTATTATAGAATTGATTCGATAAAAATTACATTATTTTCTATAAAGTATATATCTTAATAAGATATTTGGTATTCAAATAAACAGAAATCGTATGTATTGTCTAACATAAAAAATTATTTCTACATTTCAAACTTCCATCAAGGAAGTGTCTTTTATTTATTCTTATAAACTAGGATAATACTTGCGCCACCCGTCTGCTAAGTGTTTTCAGGCACTATTTCTTAATTTTGTAATTCATTTGAATTTTATAATTTGGTTACAACAATTACCAAGTTGTGAGAAATTTATTTGATAAGAGCATTTTTATTTTTATTAATTATTTTTTTAATAAATAATTATATGTATACAGGTCATAAAAAGTTAATTATTGTTTTAAAATTTATGAGTGTAACTCGATCAACAGTTTGTTCACGATGTATTAAGTGATAAATACTAATTCGAGTGTTTAAGTAATTTTATGTACCAGTGGGTATAAAATGCGTTTTTTACTCACTCACGCGTTTTTTTTTCACCATTCAAGGATATGCGTGGATGAATATGAACTCAGCTCACTTGACGCCAGCGCCATTAATACACGCATATTCTTGGGTGGCGAATTTGTGAAAATAACACTATTGACTGCCCTTAAGCACTTAGCAGACGAGTGGCGCAAGTATTATCCTAGTTTATAAGAATAAATAAAAGACACTTCCTTGATGGAAGTTTGAAATGTAGAAATAATTTTTTATGTTAGACAATACATACGATTTCTGTTTATTTGAATACCAAATATCTTATTAAGATATATACTTTATAGAAAATAATGTAATTTTTATCGAATCAATTCTATAATAAAATTTAAATATAAGTATTTATTTTTATTTAATTTATTTACTATTCAAAAAACTAATCTCACGTCTTTTATTAGACAACATTTACTCACATAGAAATGTTTACGAAATAAGTTTTAGTTGCAAATAAGATATCATGAATTTTTAACTCTAGATTCAAAAACCGCTAGCACACATAATTATACAGATTGCAAATAAATACTACACATTTATCATATAAATTTTACTAAAATTTTACATATGAAGTTATATTATTTTATTTATTTTAATTACATACATTGATGAAATTTATTTGATTATATAACCTTAAGACTGCTATGGCACAAAAAATAGATTGGTAAATAAAATTTAAGACATTTATTTATTATTATGTAGCGCAAAATATTTGACAATTTTATTTTGATTTCAGTACATTCAATTGCAGTAACTTTTTGCGAATACTGTGATTATGGTTTGATCTTATTCTTAATAATTAAAGTTAAATATTAGATTTACAATGTGGTACAAAATACTTGTCGGTTATTCCGCTTCATTTCAATGCTTTCTATTCAAACAACTTCTTAATAACAATTTATCTACTTTTTAATACCAAATTTTAAGTTGTTGAACATTTGAAGTTTTTCTAAGTAGAAAAAATGATAGAAGCAAGAAATGAAAATATTTATTTTATCAGTTAACAACTATCATTATACTTGCGTATTCTCACACCTTCGTGGAAGGTGTTATTTCAAAATACTTTCTATTCATAAAACTTGATGTTAGAAATTTAATATAATAAATGATAAGTTTTTTAAATACTTAGGATGAAAATGTAATTTCTGTAAGAGAATATATTATATTAAACAGTTTCTAAAAATATATATAAAAGTTTTCACTTAATACATCGTGAACAAATCGTTAGATCGAGTTACGTTAATAAACACTTGTAATGTAGTAACTAAATAATCACAGCTTGGGATTTCTTATATGGCAAAGCAGAAAGCTTTTCATTAAGATTATTAACCAACACATCAAAAAATCATTCTTTTTCTCCTGATTTTTTTGGTAGGTAAGAATTTTTCTGTAAAGTGTACTACAGAAAATAAGAATTAATTCATACTAAATAGTATGTTAATACTATTATATTATAATAGGTAAAACTAATAATACCTCGACACAACTAGAATATATGAAAATGTTACTATAAAAATAAATTTAGCCAAATGGGTAAAAAATTGACTGAATTTTTCCATTGACTTGTTTACATACATAATACGTACAAGCATATATACATTTTCAAAAACAATTAGAAGGTAAACAAAAGTTTTTTTTTGTGATAAACATTTCTTACCTTTAAGATTTGTACGTATAATCGATATTTATTTAGATAAGGTCTAAAACCGTCTTTTTTGTACATTTTACGCTTTTTTAATCATTTTTTTCATTTATAAGGAAAAATATCAATGTGAGGAAGAAATGTTTAATAGAAAAAAGTTTTCATTTAATGTGATGAACATTTCTTACATTTCAAATTTCTACGTGAAATCAATATTTATTTAGTTAATATCTGAAAAGCTTCTTTTATTGTACATTTTAGGCTTCTCCAACTGTTTTTTTGTACTAAACTTTGAAATTATTCATCTAAGCATAAAGTGTTGTATACAAAAAAATTTCATCTTATTAAGATAAAGATTTTTTACATTTAAATTTTTATATAATTTACAAGAAATTTACAAAGTAAATACACTGAAAAGTTTACCAAAATTTCTAAAAATAGGTATTTTGGAAAACCTTGTGCGACGAATGACGAAATAAGCCATTTGTGGTTTGTGGAATTTATAGTTGATACGAATGGTGAAAAAGAGTATACGCTGTGCAACTTTGTTCACACAGAAAATGTATTTAGGAAATGTCATAAAATAAAAAAGGTTTTTAAAGTTGATAAAGTTGATTAAAATAATAATAAAAAAAACAATATTATTAAAGAGATGGAATAACCAGTGTGTTACCAACTAAGCAACAAAGGTTAATTATCGAAGGTTAATAATCGATAACACACTGGTTATAATGCCATTTCCTTAAAACTAATTTATAAAAAATGATTTGTTTATATATGTATATATATTTTTTCAACTAAATATTATTGCGCAACAATTAGCTATTTTGTACTTAATTTACACTGTATACAATAGATTATAATTCGAAAAGATAAATAAAATAGACACTTGGAAACACTTAATTCAATTAATTAATTATTTCAATTAAGATAAATGTTATTGTTTAAGCTTGTTAATATAAATGACAAAACTAATAAAAAATGATATCAATTCCGCTGCAATAATGCAACTAATAAATTAATCAAGATTGTAAGATGTACATATTTAACAATAAAAGTTCAATAAGCAATAATTTAAAAGATTTATTTACGCATTTTTTTCTGCACTGGAATTTTATGCTTATGCCTATGGTACCAAATGCCAAGTTCATTTCTTTATCGAATTGGGTACCTCGTGATAATTATCAAGATTGGCACATTGAAGGGGTAATAATATTTTTGATATGTTGAGATTTAATTCTAAAGTTGCTTGTAATTTTATGATTACTATTTTTGTTTTATTTCAGGGAATTTATAGACAGTTGTGACAGAGTATTTGTAAATTCAACGCCAGAATTTTGTCCATCCTTAGAGAAAATTAAAGGTTTTTCAGAATTACATGATATATTGATATAATTACACATGTACGTCAGCTTTGCCTTTTATTACTGAAGACACAGGTTTTAAAGGTTTTATTTAGGCAAATAAACTTGCATTACAAATAGACAGATTTTTCATGGAAGAATTAATAGAATTTATCGAACAAATACCAAAGGATACAATGGCAAGGTATTGGAAAGAAATATTGCATGTACTTCCACCCCGTCTAGCTGATGCTTTAAAACCAAAATCTTGGAAACACTTATATTCTATAACTGCTGTAAATTTAGCATTAGCTAATATTCAATTGGTTAGTTATGACCAAAAATTAGACATTTATGATACTTTAGTTATGACCCCAATTAGTTCAGAATATTGTTTAGGTAGCAGCAATTGGTTGATATCTAGCGATCACGAAAAAGTTGTTTATGTCAACGTGGATCTTCAACTTTGACTACGCATCCAACACCTCCACATCCGAATCTTAGATTTGGTGATGCTGTATATTTCATACAAATGTGGGGACGTGATCCTCAACATACAGTTAAATTTACAGGTAAAGTAAAGTAAACCGTTAGTATTAAATAAATATTTCTTGATTATCATAAATCATGAAAAAAATATACATACTTCATCGTACTGATAACAGTTGACAAATAGCAGATTTATATGATCTAAAAGTACAAATACTAAGTTACGTATGATTTTCTATACTCCTTTTTGTTTTATTTTTTCATCGTGCTCCGTTTTGATCATAAATACCAATTCTGGTTGTTTGCAACAATACTGACTTATCTTTGCTTCTTGGAAGTGTATTACACACATTTAAGTATTTGAATTATTTAAACATTGAAGAAAGATTACAAAACTATGGATATTATTGTTAGATTTTACTTTCACAAGAAAAGTAATATTGGCATAAAAAAATCTTTTAATGGAAGTTGAATGAAAAACTGTGCAATAAAATAATAATAAAAACAAGCAGAACTAAATGAATTCTTTAGTAAAAAAGTAGCTTTATTGATCATCACGAACACAGTTGTTAACAGAATTTTTTGCCGACGTTTCGGACGTTTTATTGCCGTCCCTTTTCAAGGCAAATTCAAAAAAACAACATATCACTCGTGTGGTTACATCTCGGCAAAAGAAACCCTCTCAAGCATAATACAAATCAATCTACGTTGTCGCTATCAGAACACTCGTTCCCCGTTGAAAAAGTTCCTATTGATTCAGTATTGATTCTGTGATGAAATCATTATGGAATTAATAAAAAATAGCTACTGATATTGATCAAAATCAATTCTGACTCAGTAGTAAGTTCTCACCAAAACGCAAAACTGATTTCTTACTGAATTATTACAAATCAGTAATGAATCAATGTTGTATCATTATGGAATCAGTACTGTATCAATTTTGAAATTATTTAATTGAAGAAGGGCAATGTGCCCTTAAAAATTCAGTATTCACTCAATTCAGAATCAGTGTCAAATCAATACCCTGTTTAAAAAATTCACACTGATTCAGTACTGATTTCTCTAAAAAATAAATAAAATAAATTTTTTTAGATAATTCACTAAAAAAAATAGGTAAAAACAAATAAAATTCTCAAAAAAACATTAAATAAATAAAAAAAAGTATTACACATTTTTCTGTTTATGTTAGTTATTTACCCATCCACTTATTAACCGCGGTCAATGCTGCTTAACTTTCATTATCTATCATTTCTCAGTCTATTCTCAATGCTACATTCACAAACAGTTAGAAAGATAATAAAAACATATTTGTAGACATTTCAAAAAACCCAATTAGAATTTATTTTAATGGTATTAATTTATAGGAATAAACATATTTTTAAAAATATGGACAATTTCATACAAGTTAAAATTTTAATGTACATATCGGTAACATATTAGAAGAACAATATATATTTAGTAATATATTGCAGCAATTTCATATTAATTGTAACTAGGCTTTTTGAAACGTCTACAAATATGTTTTCATTATCTTATTGTAACTGTTGTGAATGTAGCAGATAGAAGATAGTAAATTATGCAATAGAAAATACTAAAATCAGTATGGAAGTAATATTCATTCATTTGTACGATATTAATTTCTCCATAATGTATTAAAACGTAAATATCTCTATTTTATTGGTTTAAACTAAAATACAAAAAATAATTTTAAACCAATAAAAAGAGATATTTACGTTTTAATACATATGGAGAAATTAATATGCACAAAAGAGTATTATTATTAATATTATATTAATTATTTATTGATGTAAGATACGCCAGGGCTAACAATTATGAAATAAATTTTGGTTAATACTTTTTGAGTAAATGTACAGCTAAATTTTTTAGCAGAAAACTTGATGATTTCATTTTGATTTCAGTATTTTCTATTGCAGTAAGTTTGTATAAAGTAAGATAAGAATTGCTAAAGTGTAATCGAAATTGCATCATACTTTCGAATTTTTACACCTTTGTAAAAGGTCTTTTAGATATTTAACAATTGGATTAATGAAATATATGTACTTGAAATGTTAAATATTATAACCTTAAAGAGATGTTATTACTAATTCCATACTGATTTTAGTATTTTCTATTGCATGATTTACTATCTTCTATCTGCTACATTCACAAACAGTTACAATAAGATAATGAAAACATATTTATAAAAAGCCTAGTTACAATTAATATGAAATTGCTGCCATATATTACTATATATTTGTTTAAAAATATGTTTATTCCATTAAAATTAATACCATTAAATAATATCTAGCTGGGCTTTTTGAAATGTCTACAAATATGTTTTTATTATCTTTGTAACTGTTTGTGAATGTAGCATTGAGAATAGACTGAGAAATGATAGATAATGAAAGTTAAGCAGCATTGACCGCGGTTAATAAGTGGATGGGTGAATAACTAACATAAACAGAAAAATGTGTAATACTTTTTTTTTATTTATTTAATGTTTTTTTGAGAATTTTATTTGTTTTTACCTAATTTTTTTTAGAGAATTATCTAAAAAAATTTATTTTATTTATTTTTTAGAGAAATCAGTACTGAATCAGTGTGAATTTTTTAAACAGGGTATTGATTTGACACTGATTCTGAATTGAGTGAATACTGAATTTTTAAGGGCACATTGCCCTTCTTCAATTGAATAATTTCAAAATTGATACAGTACTGATTCCATAATGATACAACATTGATTCATTACTGATTTTGTAATAATTCAGTAAGAAATCAGTTTTGCGTTTTGGTGAGAACTTACTACTGAGTCAGACTTGATTTTGATCAATATCAGTAGCTATTTTTTATTAATTCCATAATGATTTCATCACAGAATCAATACTGAATCAATAGGAAATTTTTCAACGGGGTTTAAAAAATATACATAGGACCTCCCCGAAGGGAGTCCCAAGTCACAACTGAATTCTTGCTTAACTTTTATTTAATTAAAAAATGTTAATTTTTAATGAAATTTAACATTTCAGTTTTTTACTGGAAAATTGTATTACTAAACTAAATTGGATTTTTTTTATTGAAATAACTTATTGAAAATAAAATAAAATATAGATAAAGTATTTAAAAAATTTATTTTTAATTTTGCAGGAAAGGGTTTGCGAGGTATACCGAATATCCTACGACGGACTGCGTATAATAATGTACAAAGCAACAGAAACGCTGGAGCTAGGAAATTATCCGCCGCTATACTTCCTGCTCGCTTTTCTGGAATCTTCAACCGGTCAATCGTACTTGCCCGCAATTATTGGACAAAAACCTGCAACGCCGATAAATAAAACTAAATATTTTTATTTATTTATAATATTGTAAATAGCAGCATGCATAAGCTTCACATGATCATACATATATTTAATCTTAAATTAAACTTTAGGTTTTTCTTAAGATTGAAGAATTTTTATGTATTTTAGCGCCACACATCAACGTCAATAAACTCCATGAAATTCATGGTATGGATCTGGAGATAGATGAAATGGACGATTTCAGCAGCAGTACCGATTAGAGCGGTAAAAGTCTTCGCTACAGTAGTTAGAGCTACCTCAATATCTGGAGATTTGCACGCTATTAGATCGGAGATCGAATTCGTGCAAATAATATCTTGTTATATTTTTACAAAAAAAAAAAATTTATTTCGAATCGTAAAGTTACTTATAGAAAAAAAGAACGTTTCGTACATTTAAAGTTTTTTGGTTAATTGTGGAAAAACGTGTAATTTTGATAATTTTGCTTATTTTAATCGTTTGTACATCTTTATCTCGAAAAATTCTTCTCGGATTGCAAAGTGTTCTATAGACAAAAGTTTTGTAATTATGAGCCAAATCCTGCTTTGGAAGGACTAAAAAACCGTTTTTTAGGGAATTTTTTTAAGATAGAAAAAAATAACCAACTCCAGAGAACTTTCAAGAATATTTTACTATATAATTGAACATTATAAAAAAATTTTTTTAAAGAAAAATATCAAAATGCAGCCGATTATTAGGCACATTTGTTGGGCAATCCGTAATCCGAGTCTTCTATTGGCAGAGAGATAGAGCTCTTAATTTTTATCTGAAACAGAAAGCCAAAAAAAAATTTCATTTTCATACTTGTATTTTCTATTTGAACCAAGAAAAATCCGAAGAAATTGTGAAATTTGAAATTTTTTCCGAATTTGAAGCAAAAAGTGCTTTTTACGAGAAAAAAAAATCTCTTCAATGTGCTGAAAAAGTCTTTTAGAAATTTATTTCCAGAAACATTTTTGGTTCATATTGAAGAGTAGATAAAACTGAAGCTAAAAAACTTCGGATCGTTACGATAGCTTATTTATTTTTTTTTGCAAACACGCCCGCCAGTTTAGAAAAAGTGGAAAAACGAAAACTCGAGAAAAAGCGCTTTAAAGTTTATGAACTGGAAAAATGTTAATTTTCGACTACTTACGGCAATAATTTGCTAATCAGCTATTCCTGCGCCATACAATAGACCTTCAGCTTCCTCATGGAACTCATTTTGTTGAAGTTGTTCAAGTCTACGGGCCGTACGAGCTTCCTTACTGGAAAGAGACGAACGTCGTCTTTCTCGTTCAATCCGTTGTATGTCGACATTATCCGCAAACATTTTACATTGCTGGCCAATTTTCAAATTGAGTAATTGCATGGTATACAGAACTGCTGAATATCCTTCATTGAACATTCCTGCAGCCATATACGCAGCAATTTCTACGATTTTTTGACCAGAATTGAGATGTTTCGGAGTTGTACGCCAGACAGTGGAGTTGAACGATTCGTTCGAATTTTGCGTGTTTCCTCCAAGCTTCTCTTCCTTCCATTTATTTCGGAGTCGAGTACCCATGCACTTTTGTACGTGTGCCACGCACTCATTTAATTTCATTTATGTCACAGGGTAATCATCACCATATGGATTCATTTTTACAAAACCATTGTAAGTTTTCGAATCACCGTCGCCGATGTAATTCGTATACTTTACTCCAAAATTTTCTTCCCTGCTGATCCATTGTGATTTGAAGAGCATGATTCTTTATGATCATTATACCATTCTTCAAATTCTTCTTCGTCTAATATATTCTTTTGTAAAGAACATGAATGACAATATGCACTTTTTACAATAAGGTCGACTACTTTGCCAGAGTAATATGCAATGAGCGTTGTAACACCAAACAATGTAGTAAAACCTCGTTTTTTCCAGGATCCATCGCCAAAAACTTTCAAACAGTCAGCAGATCTATCATGTTCTATATTTTTTTCTTTCTCTTCTTTGACAGCTTTTTCACAAACGCTTTTGAACATTGATTTTGACGCTGTATATAAATGCTGCACAATTTGATCATACGTTGATTTTGTTAAACCTTGACATATATCCATAAGTCCACAAAACACATTGATACCTTCTCGTCCAACACCGAAAAGCCTCATAACAAAAATTCGTCTATTTATTTCGAATCCAGTGTTTATAAACGGTCCTGAATTTATTTCTCTATGACCACACGTACACGATAATACAATTTTGAAACCTAAGTCTCGATGTCCGCTCTCTGAAAATTGTATATTTTGTTTTGAAGATCTGCAAATTACGATATCAGAAATTGCAAAAAATACTGTGACAAACTCGATTATTCGATAGCAGTGAGTTGTATGCGCAATGATGTTCTCGGTGCTAGCGGTGGCTAATTTTCTCTCAGTACTACCTGTGTTGCACTCTGTATCGTCTGATTCTGTTGTGAATTGTTTGCCATGAAATTTTCGTTTCCGTGGTTTTGCAGCACGATTACTACTCGATTTGTCACTTTTCGGATAACTAGACATGATTATATTGAAGCGCACTCGTCAATAGTCAGAGCAGAACTAAACGTTACGCCACAAACAGCTCTATAGGAAGCAGGTACACACAGATTATATACCGATGACACATACTAAGGTTCAAAAGATGCTTCTATGATTAATGAAAGCAAAATATTATTTCGAACAGCTGCTGAACCTTTTCAGGTATATAGTTTCGAGTTTCAGTCTGACCGAGCAATGGCACTTGCTCGATGCCCCGTTGCGTTTAGTGCTGTATCTTCGGAAATACTACGAATCCGACTCTATAACTTCGGATATATGTTCTTATACATATAAGGAATAGATTTAAGCAATAAAAAAAATCGATTTTTTGAACGTTCTAATTCAGGATACCCCCTTAAGGGGATGCCATACCTAAATTAAATCCTACTATGCCGACACCTGTATATAAACGCACTATTTCTCCTATTACTATTATTTAATACAATGATAACCTATGAACGAAGTGGAGGCATATTTGTAATACATATATTAAATAAATTCTAAGTACAAAAGTTTGAATTGTGCTAAAATGTGTTTATAATTTGAAAAATACGATCTGAAACATAACCTCTCTTAGCTAACAGGCAACAACGATTTAATTGAATTTTGTAAAAATTGGATAGATTTCTAACAAATACAGTGCAGACGCACAATTTCACGATATTGGTAAATGTTGGAATACTAAAAGGAACAGTCAAAAGTGAACGACAAAGAAATAAATTGAAAAAAAACGATTGATACAAAGACGTTGGGAAGCTGGTACTAGATGTTTGTGAAGGAAATAAATATAGATTGTAATTACAAGCATCAAGAATCAAAGTAGAGGCAACATTTAACATTATCTTAGAATCATTTTTCAGTAAAAACTAGAGGAATACATAATCGATTGAAAAATTAAATAAAAAATAAAAAAGATATTCATTCCTTCTAAAATGTGTAATTTAGCAGACCGAAGAGTAAGAAAAAGTTTAGCTACGTAGTTTGAAAATCCACCAGTAGGTGGTGATGCTAAGCGTTTCCAGCTTATTAAAATTTGTTTTATTTCATTCGTGGTGGAATAGGCGGCGGATTTTATAGGAGGTGCGTGCACGATCGGGCCGTTTGCCGTACACACATCGTACTTTCAAATACATTGTACTGTACCGACAATGAATGTTGAGTGCATTATTTGTTTAATTCCAATTAATTAACATAATGGCAGTTACAAAACGGGATAGAGGTACATTATTAATACAGATTTAAAGTAAATTACAAGTACAAAAGTTGAATTTATGGTTATATATCGTTAAAATTTGAAAAATACGAATTGAAACATAACCTCTCCAGTCTACAGCGACGGATTCTATAGGAGGTGCGTGCACCGATTTGGGCCGTCTGCCGCACGCACTTCGTACTTTCAAATACATTGCACTATGTCGACACTGAATGTTGGGTGCACTATTTGTTTAATTCCAATTATTTAACATAATGGCAGCTAGAAAACTGGTTAGAGACATATTTTTAATATACATTTTAAGTGTATAACAAATACAATAGTTGAATTTATGATAAAATATCGTTAAAATTTGAAAAATACGAGTTGTAACATAACCTCTTTTTGTCAACAAGCAACAACGATTTAATTTAATTTTGTAAAAACTGGGCTGTGTCCTAAGATATACGGTGCAGATATATAAGTTCACGATATTGATAAAAGTTGGAATACTAAAAAATCAGACAAAAGTACAACACAAAATTAAAAGAAAAATACGATGGATACTAAGACGGTAGGAAGCTTGCATCATATATTAGGGATGGAAATAAACGTGTCTCCGTTATGCGTCAGTTCTAAAAAAGAATGTGCTGCCACTTTTATCTTTTTTATTTGAAATACCGTAGTTCGTTGGTTTTTTTTATGTCAATTCAGATAATTTAACGTTGGCTATATAGTAACTGCAAATTTCAAAATTAATATCAATAAGGACAAAATGTTGGTTAGAAAATAAAAATCGATTCCACTCCATAACATTGTGCAGCAATTAGTAATAATTAAATAGCTGTTCGACGGATACCTGCGAGACAATCTCAGCGACGCGCCGAGCGTGTCTCGCCTCGCAGCTTATTCGCGACAATAATCAATCGCCGCAGCGTTCCGAGAAAAAGTATTTTTGTATATATATTACTAAAAATAGTTTTCGGATTACCTACACAAACACTGCTATAATAAAAATATAAAATTTGTAACAATAAATTATATGTCTGCTTATAACATATCGGTGGATATCTACGAGGCGAGACACTCTCGGCGCATCGTTCAGATTGTCTCGCCTCGTAGATATCCATCGAGAACTAAAAACCAGCCATCCGCAAAAAAGTATTTTTTATGTATATATTACTAAAAATAATTTACGGTTTACCTACACAAACACTGCTATAAAATAATATATAATGTGTTACAATAAATTATGTGTTTGCTTTTTAGTTCTCGATGGATATCTGCGAGGCGACACAATCTGGACGACGCGCCGAGTGTGTCGCGTCTCGCAGGTTCTTCGAGAGTAGATTTAACCGCTGAAGTCTGCTGAGAAAAAGACGTTCTTTTTTTTTAAACCCATAGTATTCTGTTTAGCTACAAAAACATTGTTATAAAATAAATTTAAAACCTTGTACAATAAATTAGGCTATATCCGCACGACCGCGAAGATTCACCATACGATGCGCGCGGAACGACGGCGTTCGACGGACGGTTCTACGCAAGTTGCGCGCGCACGTCGGGTCCGTCCAGCGAAGTAGTGAACGAGCCTGTCGAAGCTCGAGAGAGTTCTTCAGTACGCCGTCGCGGCAACGTTGACGTCGCGTTGGCAATACGATTGCTATTGTTCTTCATTTTCTAGTGGCGGACTACCTTGTGTGTGTGTGTGTGTGTTAGGACAGCAACATTTCAAGCGTCAAAGTTTGCTATCGGTAGGGCATATATACCCCATGTCTTCCTCGTCAGGATAGAGATGGTTTTCAAAAATTTTTATATCTGTCATCTGTATCTAGAGACGAGATGCCTGGACTCTACTGATGAGTCCACCAGGCATACTCAGGGCGAAATACAATTTTTTTCCGTCTTATTAAGTTTTCATTAATTTTATACTACAATCAATTAAATTTTATATTTTTGTTGACTTAGTTTGTCTTAGTCTTTTTTCAAACACTCTTCCTGTGAGGTTTCTAAAGTGGCTGGTATTAATACAGTCCGCCTTACTTGAGATATGAGGAATGATTCTTTGGCTTGTAAAGATCAATAAATTCATTTATCATATAACTTATAGTGTAAAAAAGCAATAAATTCACGAATTTTTCTAATAGTTGATAAATTCAAATTTTAATACTATTCATTTACTTTTACAATAATTTTATATTTTTTTACAATCAAATTTGTAATTACTTTTACTAGCGTTGTGTTCTATATCTTATATTACGTTAACGCTTGTTAGCGCCATCTGCGGGCAT
Organism: Theocolax elegans; assembly: GCA_026168455.1. Taxonomy (NCBI): domain Eukaryota; kingdom Metazoa; phylum Arthropoda; class Insecta; order Hymenoptera; family Cerocephalidae; genus Theocolax; species Theocolax elegans. The sequence goes on along the minus strand of CM047425.1, from coordinate 31,688,603 downwards.
GCAACTAAAAATGTATTAGTATATAACACAGAGGGCGTCACATATGATTTCTGTTAAGTTAATTTTATATAGGGTATCGATAAAACAGAAAGCGCGGACCTGCACAACAATGTTTTGTCGGGTACGACATCCCCTTACGGTTTTTATGTAGGATTTGAAGTTTTTGTTTTGTTGCAAAAAACGTGTATTTTTGAATATTTTGCGTTATTTTAAGTGTTTTTATATGGTTATCTCGAGAAATTCTTCTCGGATTGTAAAGTGTTTTATAGACAAAAGTTTTGTAATTGTGAGACGAACATTTCGTCCATTTAAAGTTTTTATGTAGGATTTAAAGTTTTCGTTTTGTTGCAGCAAAACCGTTTTTACGAAAGCAAAAAATTTCTTCATAACTTTAAATTGTTTGCATGGATGTTGCTAGAAATAGAACCATAAGGATCTCTAATAAAGAGTAAACTATCATCAACGTTCCAGATAAATCGCTTCAGAACTTTTTGAGATTTTTGTGGAACAATAGTTTTCGTGAGAGTTCTCTCTGGACTACCAGAGGGTGTAGACGTGTTTATTTTCGCTCCATCATAAGTAAACAAAGATTTACGTAATAATAATCGACACGTTCAGGGCTATATATATAATTATATATATAGCCCGCTATCCTTTTGCTCCACCGCGAGTAAATTTTCATATAAATAATAATAAATAGTTTAAAGTGCAATATGAATAACATGCAACAAAGTCAAATAGTACCTAGTCCCTTTCAAAAAACTACAAATACTACCAATAGTGTTAATAATCTTAGTTATGCCAAAATGGCACAAAAAGTTCAGTTTCCAAAGAAAGAACAAGGCTTATTAATGGACTGTGAAGAAGGACTGACAATCACGGATTAGACTGTAGCAGTAGGAAATATGGTACAACCCCAAAATGTAATTTACGCAACAAGGATATCGCATAACCGAGTACGTCTGTTCCTGTCCAGTAAAGAACTTGTAGTACAACTCACAGAAAAATATAAGCAATTAACAATAAAGACGGAATCAGGTGAGATTAAAGTTAACATTAGACCTTTTGCATCTAAAGTACGAGTAATTTTATCAAACGTATGCCCACTGTTCACTATTACGTTATTGAAGAAGCATTTCTCACGAAAAATACACTCACGTCCTAAGTAAAAGACGTTAAGTTTTTTATTGAACCAGAAGAAATAATAAAATTTCCTGAAATACTAAAAATTACCCATGAGGGAAGTACATATTACATTCTTCCCAGTACAGATGTACTTAAATGTTTTCACTGTAAATTATAAGGCCATCTAGCCAAATTATGTCCACTCTTAAGCGAAAGTTAATTTAGCAACTTACGTCCATAGGAATTAATTTCAAACAAATACTATACATTAACTAACCTTCCTATATCAGCCTCATAAACATTAGACCTGCCAATAGACATTCTAATAGACATTCCAAACACAAATGTGAATACTACAACAACCGATTATAACTCACAAGATTAAATCACTACATCAAATTTAGAACAAGATCTATTAAATAAAACTGAACTGATCCTAAATAAAAATCTAATAGACAAGTTAGAAAATGATCCTATGGACATAAAAAAACATACATTTAAAAGACCATTATCGACACCTTTAAATTCTACTGTTTGACTTCAATTGCACTACCGAAAGAAGTAGTTGAAATAACGTCATTAGGGCCAAAATTCAACGAGAATAAAAATTTTACGAAAAAAGACATTGTTCTTACCGTTAAAAATATAGAAACTAAATTTGATACATTTGAAATCAAAACGAAGTAAAAAATGAAATTCGAAATATAGTAGTTAACAATATAAAAGGTGAAATTAATTCAACAAATCACGTGACTAGTAATGAAAAATCGTTTGCAAAAAATGTTAGAATCACACAAGATTTTCTAAAAGAAAACCCAAATATATTTTTCACACATGCTGACAAAGGAAATCTTACGGTCTGTATGTATAAAACTGATTATATAGAAAAAATGAATACACTGTTAAATGATGATAAAGTTTATAAAATAGTTAAGAAGAATCCCTTAAAAAAATTACAGAATAATGTCTATAATATAATAAAACGATTAAATGAGAGTGAGTACTTGGGAAAAAATACCATAACAATCAATTACCTCAGACTAATACTTGTTTGGCTAAAGCATATGGCCTTCCTAAAATTCACACAGAAAACTTTCCACTCAGACCTATCATATCTACAATCAATAGCCCGACACATTTTTTTAGCAAAATTAACATATAATTCTCTAAAAATGTCAATTCCTTCTCCCAAGTCTCGCATTAACAATAGTTTTGAATTTAAAAACATAATAGATAAAATAACGGTCCCGTATGATTATATTATAATGTCTCTTGAACTAACTGGTATAGAAAGCCTTCAAATTCTGATAGAATACTTAATTTTTACTCAAATCATTCTGACCGACAGAAGAAAAATATAGTTTATAATTTAGTTGATAGAGCAATTTTACTGTCTCACACTGACTTCCATAATGATAATATAAACTTAATAAAACATATTTTAAACCTGAACAACTATTCAAATAAATTTTATAACGAGGCTATTAATGAGAGACTTAGAAAAATTAAAATTTCTGTTAACTGTAAAGACATTAAAAAAGCACCTTTTTTAGTTTTATCTCTACCCTTTTATCCAAATTTTTTAAAAAAATGCTCATACATGTTAAAAAAATTTAATATATCTACATTACCAATTATAAGCAACAAACTCAGTAACATCATACAATTAGGAAAAGATAAATTAGAAAAAATGGATATATGTGGTGCTGTTTATAAATTTAATTGTAAAAATTGTTCTGTATCATATGTCGGCGAAACAAAGAGAGCACTTAGAGAAAGCATTTATGAACATAATAAGTCACGTAATCCGGAGTCTGTTGTGAGTTTACACAAGAAGAATAAAAATCATGAATTCGATTTTGAAAATGTTAAAATTTTAGACATTGAAAACTGCTATAAAAAACTTTGATTTCTAAAATGCTTTATATTAAAAGTACTAAAAATACCATTAATAAGAAAGAAGATACTGTTATGTTGAGTAGAATTTACAACAACATCTTGTAACCGTTGAAAATTATTCTTAGAACTTGTAAAATCGTTAGACTGAGCACATCCTTGTACTTCTGCGAATCTTATACATATGTCAATCTTTTGTACACGCTATATATGGCAATAACAATTTTTGAAATTTCACTTGACTCTACTCATCTACGAGTAATGGAAGATCATTGCTAACTATTTGACACTTATGGTAAAGATTGTTTTTGTTATATATAGTGTTTTTTGTGATTTGTTATTTAAAAAGTTTTTTGTATATCTATTTATATTTTTTTTGTGTTCAATAAATCAGTACTTGAAGAGGTCTGCAAAACCTGGCAGACAAAACGTCGTACAACTTTTAAAATCAAAATTGGTTGTTAATTTATTACAACCTGGATTTAACCCTTTATAATCGTTATTGTGGATTTTTTCATTTTTGTTCATTGAGTCCAATTTACTCTGAATTGTAGACAACCAATTTTCTTTGTCTCTTGAACTTATCGCCTCTCTATATGATTGTGGGTCACAGTTAATTTTGCTAGCAGTGCATGATATTTTGGATTACTTAATATTTGTTCTTTTTCTATTTCGCTTTCTTTCGCTTGTAATTTCCTCGGGCGACCTCTCTTTCTCTTTTCTACTCCCTCCTTTCTTATTATTTCCTCAGATTCTCTCGACACATCTTTCTCATAATTCAAGAACCACTTCTCGTTGTTTACCTTTTCAAAATTATTGTCCCAGTCGTGTATTTGATTCTTTGTGAATCTGTCACCAAAAACAATTTTTTCATTGAATCTAACATCTCGACTTTCATAAAATCTATTCTCATCTGGTTTGAACAAGACATAACCGGTGGCTTTGTATCCACAAGAAACCTTGGGATTGCAATCTGTCTAAACTTAGGCCCTATTTTCCTCTGAATCTTTACATAAGCCATGCAACCGAAACGCCTAAATTGTTTAAATTCACGGTATAATTTGGGTTGAATTTTTCCAAAGGAGAAACCATCTCATTTGACTTGTGCGGAGTTCTATTGTAAGCATAAACAGCAGCACCCAAAGCCAAGTCCCTCATATTTTCTGGAAATTTAGAATCAAACATTAGCGCTCTTACTTTCTTCTGAATAGTCTGATTGAATCTCTCAGCCACTCCATTGTGCTGAGGAGTATCAGGACATGCCAACTGCAGTTCAGCTCCGGGTTTTTCGAGTACTTTAATTGTATCGCCTCCCGTAAATTCTGTGCCCTGATCTGATCTTAAATAACAGACTTTCGCGTCTCGTCCAAGTAAATTTCTCGAAGTTTTAACAAAGTGATCAAGACACGATCCTGTATCATTTTAAATTTCATGGAATATGCCTGAGCTAATCGGGAATAATCATCTACAAATACAGAAATAAAGCGATATCCCTTTGGATGTGATTTCGGACTTATCGGGCCCATTATGTCCGAATGAATTATTTGTAATTGAGCAGATGCTCTCATCCTCGTCTCATTGAAAGGCAATCTGTTCATTTTAGTCATTCTACACACTTCGCATTCAAGCACGGAATTATCAAATTTCACATCACTCAATTCCTTAAAATCAGGAAATCTCTTCTGCAAGTTTCTCAGATAATTTAAAAGGGCATGACCCATTCTCACATGCCATAACATTGACTATTCGATTGGACAGGTAAATCTGTGTCGCTATCATTTCTTTTTCACATCTCATTTTTTTTTTCATCAAGGTTTATAGTTATTTCGTTAGGGTTATGCAGTTTTCTATCTGTCACTGTTATTTCAAAGCTTGAGCCGACTTTCAACACGTCACTTTTATTCTTGATTTTCGACTGGGATTTGATTCCTTGGATTTCATTTAATTTTACATCAGTCTGTTTAATTTTGCTTCTGGTTAGAAGGTACGCAATTGGTGTACAATTGAATTTTTCCGAACTTGATTTTAAACTATCGCTTCGCTTTTCTATTTCGACTTCAATCAACCAGTATGGTTTCTCGTATATTCCAGTCAGAAAAGTTTAATTCGAAATGGGATCAAATATCTCTACTCTCTTATTATCCAAATAAATGCCTAGTCCCTTGTCTACAAATTTTCCTAAGGATAGCAAATTTTCCGACAATGATTCGCAAATCACATTATTTAAGGTTAAAATTCTATTATTTCCCGTTTTAATATCTACGCATCCCGCTCCCTCCGATTTTAAGCTCGCCTCTGGAATTTTGTTTGCGCATCTCTCACATTTCTCTCATCACTTCCAAATTGTCTTTTGTAACCAAGAGTTCGATTCTCTTGGTTAAATCTCGCATACCTTATAATACCGCGTCCCGTAAATTCTGTGCCCTGATCTGATCTTAAATAACAGACTTTCGCGTCTCGTCCAAGTAAATTTAATATGCCTGAGCTAATCGGGAATAATCATCTACAAATACAGAAATAAAGCGATATCCCTTTGGATGTGATTTCGGACTTATCGGGCCCATTATGTCCGAATGAATTATTTGTAATTGAGCAGATGCTCTCATCCTCGTCTCATTGAAAGGCAATCTGTTCATTTTAGTCATTCTACACACTTCGCATTCAAGCACGGAATTATCAAATTTCACATCACTCAATTCCTTAAAATCAGGAAATCTCTTCTGCAAGTTTCTCAGATAATTTAAAAGGGCATGACCCATTCTCACATGCCATAACATTGACTATTCGATTGGACAGGTAAATCTGTGTCGCTATCATTTCTTTTTCACATCTCATTTTTTTTTTTCATCAAGGTTTATAGTTATTTCGTTAGGGTTATGCAGTTTTCTATCTGTCACTGTTATTTCAAAGCTTGAGCCGACTTTCAACACGTCACTTTTATTCTTGATTTTCGACTGGGATTTGATTCCTTGGATTTCATTTAATTTTACATCAGTCTGTTTAATTTTGCTTCTGGTTAGAAGGTACGCAATTGGTGTACAATTGAATTTTTCCGAACTTGATTTTAAACTATCGCTTCGCTTTTCTATTTCGACTTCAATCAACCAGTCTGGTTTCTCGTATATTCCAGTCAGAAAAGTTTAATTCGAAATGGGATCAAATATCTCTACTCTCTTATTATCCAAATAAATGCCTAGTCCCTTGTCTACAAATTTTCCTAAGGATAGCAAATTTTCCGACAATGATTCGCAAATCACATTATTTAAGGTTAAAATTCTATTATTTCCCGTTTTAATATCTACGCATCCCGCTCCCTCCGATTTTAAGCTTGCCTCTGGAATTTTGTTTGCGCATCTCTCACATTTCTCTCATCACTTCCAAATTGTCTTTTGTAACCAAGAGTTCGATTCTCTTGGTTAAATCTCGCATACCTTATAATACCGCGTCCTCTTCCACGTCTCTCGTTGCTCGCATCTCTTGTGCTGGGATTTGGGCAAATCTCGGCCTTATGGTCCCGTGATAATTGCCTACAATTGTAGCACAATTTTTCTCCCGAGTTTTTCCTGGGACAGTCACGACTAATATTCCCATATGCGTGACACTCGTAGCAAAGCATCCCTTCTATTTGTGCGGCAGCCAGAGCTACTCTAGGTTCCACACTAGTACTCATTGTCGCACCTTCGCTTCCCTTCCTCATCGCCTCATGCTGTAAAAGAAATGTTTTTAATTAGTTATAGTTTAGATCCTTACCCTTCGCGTTTTTGTTCACAAAATTAAGTTCGTGAATCTGTGGCACTTCTCGTACTATTGCATTATAAAAGGCATCACGAATCTCAGATTCAGCAAACGGTTGAGTATGAGGAATATTATTATGTGTTCTTATTATCTCATCAAATTTGTCAACGAAAACTGACACTCTCTCTTTACGTTTGAACACCAAAGAATACAACTGTTTCCTTAAGTTAACAGACGATAAACTACATTCACATCTCTTAATTTCCTTAATTTTTTTTCCAGCATCTCTTTCGGGTCTTTAATATCAATTAATTTGGCATGATAATTTTGATCGATATGATTTATTAAAATATCTCTGACTTTAAACTGATCTCGCGTTAACATTTCTCTTTCCGTCGCGTCTCGTTTTTCAGACTCTTCATCAATAATGTACATTAAATCCAAGGCAATTAATTCCGAAGTAAAGTAATCAATAAACAGTTCGTATTTCATTTGTACCGATAATTTATAATCTCTCTTTGTACTCGAATCTTTCACATTCAGTAATTTAATCGCGTCTTTAAACTCACTCATGTCATTCGATTTGTTAAAAATTTTAGTTTCCGACTTATTTTCTTTCTCTACTACTGATCTAATTAATTTTATTATATCCGCTTTCGATATAACGTCATGCCCCGAATTTTCGGTCGAATTATGTGCAATTTGTTCAAAATCATTTTCATTCTTATCATAAAACTCATCTCTTACCTCTCTCATTTCCCTTAACACCTCTCGTCCTCCACGAATGCATCCTCTCATCTCCGAACACATTCGTCTCATCTCATCGTTGAGGTTGCGCTACTCATCAATATTTTCTCTCAAGTTGTTTTGTTGTGATATGTCGCGTCCCGTCATTCAATCAAAGAAATTGTTTATGTCCGTGACCACCATGTCTACCCGGATCCTCAAATTCGCAACAGGTTGCATTTTCTCCTCAATAACTTGAGTGACTCTTTCCATCACATTTCTCGTCTCATTCATCTCATCTGAAAAATCATCTCTTTTAGTATTAGGCAATTTAGTTTTGTTTTTAATTCGCATGCTTATGTTGCATTTTTCATCAGCAATAATCAACGGCGCATTTTTATTTAACACATTCGCTTCTCTGAAATTTCGCTTCTCGTTTATTATTGAATCTCGTTTATCGCTCATCTCAGAGTCCGTTTCGCATTCAATATCTCTGCCCATCTCTTCACCCTTCACGTCCACGTCTCTCAGGTCGACCTCAAACGCATCATCGTTCAACTCATCGCTTGAAATACCCATCTCTTTCGCATCATTCAAATCCCATTCAATCATTTCAGATTTTACTAAATTGCCTAATTCAGTAGAGGGGTAAGTAATTAGCTGGAATTTTGACCGGAATGGTCAATACTTCCCTTTTATTGCGCCAAGCCTTGATTGCTTCAGATACCACTCGAATCTGATCTCCTGATAGGTGATCCATATCTGAAAACATGTATCGCAATCAGCTGATGGTTCAACCTCTCGAACACAAAGCTGTTAAACCATCAGCGAATGTAGCCAACTAACACTTGAACACAAAGTGTAGCCAATCACATCCCCACTAATGCACTGCGAGAACGTACGACGCCTGCAGCACATCAGCAGACCAGCTGTGCCGATGAATACAACTTTTTAAAAAACTTTAATAATTATTATTTATTATGTACACAGGGTATATGTGAATCCGGATTCTGTTGTGAAAATTATTTATTTTCCAGAAGGTCTAGACCAACCTTCTGCCCGGGAAAATTCTTCTCATGTCAATTCTCATTTTTAAAAAGCGCATCACTTTGTTAACGTTAACTTTTACTTAATATCCTTTTAAAGTTGCTTAGACATTTCTTGGACCGATATTGTATCGCATGCGGTACGAGAAAGAGGAAAAAGAAAAGAAAGGAAAAGGAAGAACAGCTGATCCAAATTTAGCGCGCAAGATCCTGCCTATCTAGCCTTTCGTCTACCGCACTTCGCGCTTCTTTGCCTCGAGAACGCCCCGCTCCGCGCTTACCTAGTCTCGCTCGTTTCCCAACTACGTAAGTACGCGTCTTCGCTCTCTTCCCCCCTTCGCGCACGCCCGAACTCGCGCTTCTCCCGTACTCGCCCTTCTCTCTCTTTCTCAAGTGTTCCCGAGCTCGTTCGGCCGCTCCCGCCTTGCGCTCTCCTTCTTACTCGCACTCACGCTCTCCTTCTCTCTCGCACTCACGCTCTCCTTCTCACTCGCGCTCTCGCTCTGCTATTCCTACTTCGTCACTCACGTGTTCCCGCCGCATGCAATACCCGGTACAAACAAATGCCGCCCTCCGACCTTTCCAAGGTCCTGTTCCACGAATTTTTCGGACAGAAGACAAACGTGTTTATGAACAGTTTTTCGCATCACACTCACAATTTTTCGCATCTAGGATTTTCTCATCGCATCAACACAAGATTAATAATAGATTAATAAATAAATTAATAAAATTAATAAACTGAATACCGGCCGGTGAATTTGCATAACATGTCTGTCTAAGATCGCATCGCACAACGATATCGTTTTAAACACAAATCACCGCGTCGCTATCAAATCGATTTTCGCTTCACTAAATTAATATTTCCACCTACCCTTGGTGATGCTGCTCGTCGTCTTCTCTCCTTCTTCCGACATCCTCGTTATGCACGACTCTTACCAAAAGAAGAACCTTCTCTGAATTCCCCGCGCAAATGGAAGCGGTGGTGGAACGATAACCTGATAGATTATTGGGTGGTGGCAGCAATAAAAACACGCCTCTCTACACTTCACTTTGTTTAATATAAAAATAATAAAATAATAAAAGTACAAGATAATAAAATCGAGATCTCGCGGTGGCGCCAAAACGATCAACTCAGATCGGTAGTGTTAGTTCTCCGACTAACGTGTGTCGCAACGGTATAATCAGTGGAGGGGGAACTCGACCTAAGGGCCGATCGCAACTCCAACATTAATAATATTAATTAGATATTTAAAAGAAAGGAAGCTTAAATTACTTAATTGGAGCAAATTTATGAAGAAAATAAGAAATTAAATTATAACTGAAATTTAATATAAAAAATTTATTGTTTTTTCAGCCTAAAATTCTTAAATTTATTATTTTCTTCATAACTTTGCTTCAAAATGAGCAATTTAAGCTTTTTTTATTCAAAACTATATATACTTGAACTCAACTTTCTTCTAGTTTTTGGTTTGATCTCTATTCGTTACCGAGTTATAAGCAGTTAACTAGAAGTAATTTTTATTGAAATTGTTAGTAGATGTCGAATAACTTTCGTAAAAGTAGCCATTGGCAAGTAATAACTTTTGGCTTTCTTCATATTGCTACATTACAAAATTAAAGACATACTGGAAGTAATTTTTATTGAAATTATCACTAGATGCCGAATACCTTTCGTAAAAGTAGCCATTGGCAAGTAATGACTTGGATTTCTTTATATTTCTACAATACAAAAGACATATCAAAAAGGATAACATATCCGTTTCACGGAGGTCAAGTACTCCCCTGAGGTTAGTCAATATAGCTCAACTTCGGTGTGCAGGATGCTTTTTTCCGAATTCCAGAAAAGACTTTGGTTATTTATCCCCCAAATAGTTTTTGTTTTAAAGACATTTTACATTTTTGAAAAATTAATTTTTCAAAAATTTTGATAATATTATTAATTTTTATTATTGGACCATCTGTACTTTATAGAGAACAAAATAATCTCTCTGGTCGATTTTGGATTGATAAATTATCTCTATTAGTTTCATTGTTATTTAAAAAAATAATTATTTAAAAATATTTTACATTTTGGAAATTAATGAGTTAAATTTGCTGAAAAAATTTCTGTTAAAACAACCATCTAATGGTCATGAATTGTATAAATTTCAAGTAATTATATCGATTAGTTTTTTTACAAAAATTAAAAAATGAAAAATTGGGGTTTTTATGTCGAAAGTTTTCAGGAATAAAAAATCATTTAATCTGCTTGAAATTTTGGGAAACAATAGTCAATTGGTAGTTTGGGTACATATTGTTTTTCTGCTCAAAATATTTACAATTACTTATTTATATATTTTTGTAAAATTTGTTTGATTGTTTACATCTCTGAAAATAATACATCAAATATATTGAAATAAATCCTAGAAATAGAATATAATAATAGCATTATGCTGGAAAAATTAAAAATCGTTTATGGATTAGTTTTTGAAAAAAAAATTATAATCGAAAATGTAATTTTTATTAAACTTTTGCTAATTTATAATGCATAGTCTATCGTGGAACTAACAATATTTTTGGAAGAAAATGATTTTAGAAAATCCAAAGAAAAGCAAAGCAGAATAATTCTTTATATTTTTAAATGATATTTATTTTTCCAGAAAGAGCTAAGAAAAGCTAATAACATTTATAATCAATTTATAATATGCAGATTTTGGACTCTATTAATAGTTAGTAAGAATTTATAACTTTTATTAGCTCTTCTTAGCTTTTGCTAGATTTTATTAGCTTTCAGGTATTTTTCAAAAGCAAAAGAAATGTATATATATATAGAATCTATATATATATATATATATATAGAAAGAAAAGTATATAATAAGTACTAATAACTTTTTAAAATTATTATATGCAGCAAATAAGTATTTAGAATTTTTATGAACATTTACTAATAGCAATCTTTTATTAATAGCTTTAGTTGTTTTGCATACATCACTTAGAAACAGCTAAAAACAGTTAAATACAGAAAAATGCAACAGTTGCTATTAGTGTCATTTTGTCGATTTTCACGATATTTTCGAAATACAAAAATCTAATAAAACCTAATAAAGCTTAGGAATATTTACGAAATTTTAAAAATAACTAATAAAATCTTATAAACATTACCAAATTTTTTAAACTATAGAGTCCAAAATCCGCACTTTATAAAGTGTTATGAAAATCTAATAAAAGCTAATAACTTTTATTAAGTATTTATAAACATTATACGCATATGATTATTTCCGCTAGGGTACCATCAAAAGTTTTTTATGTCAGTTGCAAAAAATTCATTCTAATTGAACAGAATTTTCATATGAAAAAAAATTCTTGGAATATTTGAAATAGTAGAGTATGAATAATGTTAAATGAGAATTGAAGAAATGACCTTTATTTTTGTATTTTAATCATTCTTTTTATTACATTTTCCATATACATATGTATTTTTTTTATTATACAAGTACATTAATTTTTTTAACTAGCTATAACTAGCTACATAAGTTTCAATCAGAAAAGAATAATATTTTCCGAAAGTAGATAAGCTATGGCGGTTCTGGATCATATGGCGGTTCTGTATCACTCGTCCTTGATACAGAATCGCCATATGATCTAGAACCGCCATAGGGTTTTTGGGTAGAGAAAGCCCTGTTGATCTAGAACCGCTGTAATCTAGAACCGCCATAGGGTTTGGTGAGAGAAAGAAAGAGAGAGAGGGATAGATTAGAGAGAGAGAGAGAGAGAGAGAGAAAGAGAGAGAGAGAGAGAGAGAGAGAGAGAGAGGGAGAGAGGTCTCGATCAGTACGCAGAAGTGTTGTAGAACCTACTGGTAAGTCAGAAGTGCATTGTTTTTGAACGCGCACATCTACGTCTCTCTCTCTATGTTTATGTGACGGCATACAGTCCGCGTGTATACTTCTCTCTCTCTCTCTCTCTTTGGTTGGCCGAGGTGTTGTATGACCGCTGTGTTTATTTAAATGCGTACACCTTTTTTTTTTTTTTGGTAAAACGATATGTATATATATATATAACTTATATACTTAAATACGATTTTTTTTTTTGGCGGGTCAGCTGCAAGTCAGCAACAAAATTACGTCGAAACGTACCGTTGCGACTAAGCAGCTTGCCCATTAAAGTAAAAAGACTTCTCTAGGAGAAATCTGGAAGTCAGCAATCAAACGACGTACAGAACGTTCGGTTGCGACTTAAAAAAAAAGCACAAAAATGATTCTCTTTCTTGGAAGTTCATTCTTTAGGAGAGATCTGTCGAAAGTCTGCAACAAACTTACGCATAAAACGTACCGTTGCGACTCTCGAAAAAAAAGCAAAACATAGCTCATCTCTCTTGGGAAATAAATTCTCAGAGGAGATATTTGCATGTAGTCAGCAACAAAATTACGTTAAACGTACCATTGCGACTATAAAAGAGCTGAAAAAAAAATTAATTTTTTATTAAATTTGGTGGCCCTGAAAAAATATTCAACATTGGTTGAGTCTGTATCGAAACAGCATGAGAGCCGGACAGTCAAATCGTCGCAAAGGTGTTGCGGCAACTTGTGACTGCCGGCGTCGGATGACATATCGTGTGTAACGACGTGTCTCTAGTCGTCTTTGAGCTCTCTTAGGAATGTTCATCCTTGCACGGAAAAGCATGAGAGCAGAGTGACGTAGATTTAAGCGTGGTGTTTCACACACCTTAGCCTCTCTAAGTTTCGCAGCGTACCTCATATGTCGCCATGTATCTCTCGTCGGCTGAACACGTTTGATTATTTTATCGAACATGCTCAACCGACGATCTACATAGCGATTTGGGGTACGTACCACTAAAACTTTTTGAGGCTGCGGTGGATGATGCGCGTAATAGATTCTCGAAAGAATCATCGCGCGTACCCGCTTACCTCCGCGCTTTCCTCGCTGACGATGCTTCCTTGATGAGCTCATGACGATAAATGATTCGTCTAACACGCAGCTGCGGCGGCGGCAATACCCGCGAGACTCGTGGTGGGAGGTGCGTGCGTTCTATCCCGACGACCGTTCTGCGCGCCCGAGATGCGCGTCCTATACTACTCTGCACACCCCACCGCTCACTCTCAAACCAACCAATAGCGTGCCACCTCGCTGATGTCACCGCTCGCGAGTATAAATTACGGTGCGTACTCGAGAGCTGCATCATTTGGAAAAATGGCCAACGATAACGCTGACCATTTAAATGAATCTTGGTGTATCGAGCCGGACTTGGATCTGACTATATCACCGATTCTTCCAATGTATGTTCCTGATAATGATATTATCGAGCATTACCTTGATCTGCTTGACAATTCACAGGAAGACATACCAATAATAGAAATGCCTGAACCATGCCAACAATCACCATCACCAACGCAATGCCTCTCTCCAGTTTTACTGTATAATCCTCTTGGATTTTATGTGGAACTAGATCCACAGAACTTGGAAATTGGTGGTCCAGAAACATGTGACGACTTAGGTCACGCGGCAGACGAGGTGCAGGATGATGATGAAGCCAATATCATCGATGACGACAAAAACCAAGTCGACAATTTTCAACCGGAGGAGGAGCCAGAAGTAATTATCGACTTGGAGATAATTGACTTGGTCAACAACAGCACGCCTTCTGCAACAGTCTCCAACAATGAGATTAAGAAACAAGAAAAAAAGAAGAAGAAGCGATCAAACGAAGAAAATCCAAATTGTACAAAAAAAAATACGACGTCGACTATCATTTTAGTAATAATAAATAAACATTTTTTATTTTTCCAACATTAATATCTTTTTATTTATAATTCCGTTTCCCCATAATTCTTTTTTATAATTCTTTTTCATAATTTAAATAATAAAATAATTTAAATACATATACAATAGTATATCTGACTTATTTAAGTATCTACTTGTGAAAAATATTACACAGTAGTTTTAAAAAGTCAAACAAATATTGATAAATCATAATATCCCAGGCGGAAATTTTTAAGTCTGGAAATAACTAATAAAAGCTAATAAGTTTTAAAAATTACTAAATGTAGTAATTAAGTATTCATAATTCTAATAATCATTTCTTAATAGTTATTTTTTATTTTTTAATAGTTATATTTTGTAAAACAGATCACACTTGACTTTACAAAAGCTAATAACTATTAATAAGTTTTTTTAATTGTTACGTTAACCAAATAAATATATATCACTAGTTATTGCATATAAGCTTCTCTGTTTTTCATAAAAAAGCAAAATTCCTTAGAAAATCTAATAACTGTTAAGAATTATTACAATTATTAATAGAAACTATTATAATTATTAGTTTTTTATTGAAGAAAAGGAAATTGAAATAAAGTAACACATTATTTAATAATTTTTTGCTATTTATTATATACACATAAATAATTCTCGAATAAATATTTATTATTTTCTATAATTGCGCTTTTAATCTGAACATTTTAAATTGTTTTATACAAATAATACTTGTGGTTCATATCATTTGAAATAAAATTTAAAGTTAAACGTAAAATACTATTTTTGGATGATTTTTACCGCTAACTTAGTAAACTAAAATGAAAATGAACTCAGTGTTTAAAAAAAAATTTATTTCATTAGCTTTGAAACTATAATTATTAATTAAGCGCTTTTAACTATAAATAGATTCAACAATCTGATTTATATGTGATGCTTTTACATGTATTTTTTAAAACAAATAACACTTATGATTAATATCACTTTGAGATAAAACGTAAAATACCCTTTTCGGTTGATTTTTAACTCTAATTAACACTTGCAAAATGAAATACAAATTAACTTTGTGCTTACAAAAACAAAAACAGACTTTGTTACTCAAATTTAAAAACTAATTATTTATTAAACGCTTTTAACTATAAATAGATTAAACAATCTTTTTTGCATGTATTTTTTTAAACTTATGTTTAATATCACTTTGAAATAAAATGTAAAATACTCTTTTTGGTTGATTTTGTTACTCAAATATAAAAACTATTCAACATATTCAATCTGTTGCTCTTGAAGCTGAACGTCTAATTGATTTTCTATTTCTTTTTGTTTCCTCTCATATTGTAAGCGCACTCTCGCACCATAGATTACTTTACCATACTTAATATTAAGGTCATTAAGAAAATCATCTATTTGCGATATAGTTTTATCTTTTATACGCATAAAAGCATACACTTTTCGCTCAATTATTACCCGCTTAACAGGCGATAGTAACTTTTTATTCCGCGTATTTTTCTGTTTTCGTACACATCTGTTGGATAAATCCTCCAATCCATATACGCCTTCACTGAGATAGGACAGACATTTGAAAGGGTTTTTTGACTTGAATATGCTATTGGATTGCAATATACACCCTCACCGAGGTGTACGTAACCCTTATCATCGTATTCCAATTCTTTTTCTTTCTGTTCTTGATTAAAATGATAAAATTTATCGTGGAGTTTAAATTGATCGAGAGTATTGCAGGATACTGAAAACAGATTATAAATTTTACAAAAATTAATTAAACAATAAATTAAACAATGTTTGTTTTTATGTTTTATATAAATAATGTATACTATGTACGTTACCTGTGTTATTATTTTCTGTAACAACAGAATTATCGTCGTTGACGAATTCTTCATCTTCGTTTCTTCTTCGTACACCTTTATTCATTTGTATCGCTTCCTTTCTAGCTATTCTCAATTGATATTCCAGATATTTAATAGTTGCCTTTTGAACGAATTACTTCCTTATCAGTCTGCTATAAAAATTAAGTAAACAATCATAATGAAAATGTAACTTAAAATTCATCTAACAATACTAGTTTGTTCATGTCAAAATTTAATAAAAAAAATAATTTAATTTATAAAACCATATTGTTTTTCTTCTGTTATTAAATACTTATTCTTGTTTACAATTGTACGAATGAAAGTGCAAATTAATTTACAAACTAGCGGTTATTAATATATTTTTAAAATAAACTTGTTTTTTAAAAGTACGATAAAAATAATGTGATTACTGTTACTGACGTGATCAAATCAATTGTAACGCAGTATGAGTGTTAATCACCATTGATAATTTTATACATTTTATACTTGCAGCTTGTTTGGGGGTTCGTTCTTCTTGTTCCTCCTGTCGTTCAGAATCGTTGCCCAAGTACTTATCTAGAACTGCTTGTTCTGTCGCAGCTTTAGTCTTTCTTGCTTTAGTAGCCTTACGTTTTCTTTCTTTTTTAGAATTTTGCACTAATTTCCACTTTTTTGCTTTTTCTTTTTCTTCAATTTCTTCTTCTTCAATTTCTTCTTCTTCAATTCCTTCTTCTTTAATTCCTTCATCTTCTCTATCACTTCTTCTTACTTGTATATTTTGAATACTCGTTCTTGATTTTCCATCAGATTGTTGTGTAGGCGTACTATTAACTAATTCAGCACTTTCAAAAGCTATAGATTCTATAGAAGTGTTATCGTCTAACACAGTTTCATTGAATTTAGCATTTGGAATTCGAGGTCTTTTCTTTTTTAGCGATGCAGTCACCTTATCATAAGTATCTAAAATATAAATAATATATTTAATCTTAATTATTTATCGACACATTATTCATATATCCAATTTGATACGTTAAAAAAATATCTCACAGTTACTTATACAATGTTTAAAAGAAATTGTATAGTACACTAAACATAGTATTTACAATACCTAACCTTCAGCTATCAATACATGACAAGATTGTTTTCCACCATCTGGATGCAATCGTATCTTGAATTTATTGTTTCTGTAATTTGTTGGATCCTTTTTGTATTCGTCATATTTAAATTTTTTAATTTTATCTGCGCGAACGATTTGCATTACAGATTTCTCTCCTGTTCTAGTAGGCACCGTGGATATATACAAATATGGAATTCGAATTTCGTTATCCTCGAAATCGTCGTCGAACATTATTCAAATCGATTTGCTTCAAATATTAGTATTTGAACTTTGAACTTCTCGCTTATTAGCACGCAGTGTATTCTTTATCGTTTATAAACCACTTGAATAAATATATCTTTTAACACACAAAAATCGCGAGCTCAGCGAAACGGAGGTTACGAAGACGACTTTCAGCAATGTTATGTTGTCCCGCGCGAGCTCGAAGATAGAAAGGGGGCTTTCTACAATGTTCTATTGTAAAGAGGCTTTCTGCAATGTTCGTTGTATTTCCGATATACCGCGTTTCTTAAAGTTAAATCAGATGCAAATAAGACAGTCGTAATGACGTTTTCAATGTATTTTTAATGCTTATTTTACCACACACTCTTTATAGTAAGAAACAAAAAAATTCCGTGTCTCTCTCTCTCTCTCTCTCTCTCTCTCTCTCTCTCTCTCTCTTGCGGAAAGATCGAAGCTGCAATCTGTATGTTCTGCTTCATTTGCAGTAAATCGAATCTCGAAAAGTTCGATTCTCAAATTTCATATATAAATTAATTTCTACTAGTGAATTTGGGCGCGCTACGCGCGCCGATGTTTTGTTTTCACTTGATTTTCGTGTTTTTAATGTTCGAGATCGAGATTCGAGATCTTCGATTCGAGCGCTCACTCAATTTTATAATAGGAAACATTATTATTATACACGATTAAAACGTCACTTCTTAACGTATATATTGATTGCAACTATTCGCAAGGCTAAATATTACTGTACATATAATCACATTTAGAAGAATTAAAAGAGACAAAGAAACGGCATGAACATTTATCGCGCGACGTACGTTACAGCATAGAGATACGATCGGACGTAGTCTGGAAACAGCCTCTACGTGTGAAATGTGACATTACCGATAACATAAACCTCGTCCCTCACTGTAGAAAGTCCCGCTCTCTACGTGAGTAAATAAACGACCGTAGTAAATAAACATTTCATTAACAGACATTTATATACCCTTTTTTACAAACGTACTGTTTTATCTTAATTTTCGCCAGGTAATATTTTCTATTAAGATAATATATGTTTCAAAAAATAATTGTGTGGCTTTGTTTACGAATTAACGTACGTGTAATTTTTTAAATACATCGTGCATCTTAAAGAGGATAAAATAAAGGCAAGGCAATCAATTAAATAATTATAAAACTTTTGTTACTTATTATGTGCAAATAGAGATTAAGTTTTATATGATTGTGTGCTTTGTATATGTTTAGGTGTGCCTATTGAATACACAAACAAAAGTATATTAGAAGCCAATAATAAAATTGTTGACCAACAAATAGTTAAAAATATATAATTAAAAATCCAAATCACAATGTGTCATCATTATGCTTCGTAAAGGTCGATATAAGAAATACTATAGTAGTACCGAAGAAGAAATTCCTCGTTCTACAAAATATAAAAAAAAGGCAAAACCGAAAGCTGATGGAGAAAACCCAGTATTGATAGAAGAACTGCGAAGAATTGACAATACAGATGTATATAGATGATTTTATTATAATTATACATTTCATAAAATGTAATTACTTTAGAACTATCTTATTTATTGCAGCTGGAACATGTAAGTTCTGAATCCAGTTCATCGAGTGATAACAACAGACAGCAGAGTAATGAAACAACGAATAAACTTTTGGTATATTTGCTAATATAGCATTTTATATTTTTCATATTGAATAACGATAGTTAATTTCTTTACGCATACTTTTGTAGACTGAAGACTGTCCAGTTACCCCAACGTATGGTGTAGAAGCAGAATTTGTTAATTTCAGTGATGATATTGATGACGTAAGTCTTTATCAATTTAATATTTATTAAAATACAATCATGACATGACACATATGAGCAAGTAAAATATTTTAACATATTTTTTGTAGTAACTTGTTAAACTTTGAAAAGACCAAAAATTTATATCTATTTTTCTAGTTGTTATTTGTTGTATAAATCATGGACTGCAATAATGCTGATTTTTTAAAAAAATTAATTTGATCATTTAATGCCGCAAGGAAAATCAATTATTTCTAGTTAAAAACAGTTGCTTTTTTAATGTTCAAAAATGCAAAAAATTAGTTGGTTTATTTTTTTCATTAATTTTCTTATAACAAAAGATGCTTGATATAAAAATTACTTCCAGATTTTGCCATTGAAGTGAATTTTTGCACTTTTTTGACTTAAAATCATTGAAACAATTTAAAACTAAATTATTTATCATTAAATAAACAAGAAAAGTAATAAGTAGTCAGAAAAAATATGTATAAACATAATAACTTTCACATAAACATAATAATTCACTATGTATGCTATGAACCGATGAACCTAAAATTACTTGAATTGGTGTTCGCTAGCAAAAGCAGCACTTCAGAATAATTTCTATCTTCAACATTATATTACTTGAATTCACTAATGTATATTATCCAGCGATAAACCTCAAATGGCTTTAACTGGTGTTCGCATGCCAAAATACCATTTTAAAAAAAGCTAAATTGTAATTTCAATGTTAAAAATTATTTAATAGTCAAAATTATTGATTTCACTAATCAGTAAGAAAATGTACTATGTAAAGACATAATCACTTATTAATTTAAATTATTATTAATATTATATATTGTGCATCCAACGAAACGATTGATATTTTTTATTGTAAAAAAATTCATAAAAAACGAAAGCAACCAATTTTTTACATTTGTTTGTATTCAAAAAAGCATAATTTATTGTTAAGAAGAAATAATTTAAGAAAAATTGTTGGCCTTTTAAATATTAATAAGTGAAGTTTTTGATTAAAAGAAGTTATAAAATTGATGCAAATTTTGAACGTAAAAAATGTATATATGTTCAATTTTCCTATAAATATTTTTAGGTAAGATCTAAGCCCACTGCATCTAAAAATGAGGAACGTTACAAACTATTGGATGAGAATATTGAATGCTGCCGTAGTATTAAAGTCGGAGAAGTCCTGTTAATGTTTATGAACCTAATGAAAAAACATTCATTAACTTGGACGCTTATGTTAGATATATTTCTGACTTTAAACTTTATTTTTGGCAAAAAACTATTTCCAGTTACCAAATACATGTTACGAAATTTAATGAAAGTCAATATAAATACATTATCTTATCATGTTGTTTGCCATGAGTGTAATAACTATTTAGGAAAATATTCTGTTTTAAATACGAATATACCATGTACATGTGGAGCACCTCATGCAATGGGCTCATTCTTTATCGACATAAATATAACGGATCAATTAAGCAAATTATTTGCAAATTCAGTTTTATCAAATAGCCTTGACGAAAGATTTAATCGTCAGAAAAAAAAACCGCGACAACATAGAAGACATTTATGATGGTAGTCACTACAAAATAAAAAAAAAACAATTTTTTAAGAGTACTTGGGATTTTTCATATACGTTTAACACAGATGGCTGCCAACCTGCAGATAAAGCAAAAATTACGGCATGGCCGATTTTTGTAATGCTTCACGAGCTTCCCGATACTTTCCGAAAAAAATTTATGCCACTCGCAGGTTTATGGGTTGCTAAAACTGAACCTAGCATGAATATTTTTCTCCAACCTTTTGTGGATCAAGCCAACGACTTATGTTCAAGAGGATTTGCATGGATGAAAAATGGTACAAGAATTGTGAGCAAATGTTTCCCTTTTGGCTGCTGCGTAGACTCTCCTGCTAGATGTGCAATCTTAAATATGAAAAGATTTAATGGGACTTACGGTTGCACTTTTTGTGAACATCCAACGGTAAACGTTGACGGAGTTCATAAATACCCTATATTACACGTAGACGTTCCTAAAAAAAGAACCGATCAAAGCATAAAATCTCAAATGATTGAAGCAGCTACAACGCACAAAAATACTTTTGGAGTATGCATGGGGACCTTCTTGTTTAATGAATTTAAACAGCTTTGACTTATCGAAAGGAATGATTGTCGATTTCATGCATTCTTGCTTACTTGGCGTAACAGAGTTGCATACTGAAATTTTATTGACAACTGTAAAAGCAGAGTACTACGTCGGATCTCCTGCTACTGCGCACATAATTGACAAACGATTATTATCCATGAAACCTTTAACATGTATTGCAAATGTACCCAAAAGTATACATGAACGGAAAAATTGGAAGGCATCTCATTGGCTTATTTGGCTCCTATTTGGGTCCATACCATGCTTGCACGGATTGCTACCCACAAAATATTTAAATCACTTGATGCTACTTGTTATAGCTATTAATAGTCTTTTACAAGATAATATAACACCAGAACAACTTAAAACTTCGAAAACATTTTTGGTTAAATATGTTTATCAGTTTAATACATTTTTTGGAGACCAGTTCATGCACTACAATATCCATTTATTGTTACATTTGTCTGATACAGTTGAAAATTGGGGTCCGTTGTGGGCAATCAATTCTTTTCCCTTCGAAAATCAAAACAAGCACTTATTACAAATGAAGAAAAGGAATTACCATATCGCAAAACAAATAGCAGTTAGATTGTTGACATACCAACAGATTCCCCAGTTAGAATCCGAAAGATTTATCTCTCAACGAACAAAAGATTTTTGTAATCTATTAAACACTAATCGTTTAAAAAATGCTTTACAAATCAAAGATTGTACATTAGTTGGAAAAGGAAAACTTCACACACTAAATGACAAAGAAATAACGTGTCTTCATTCACACAATATAAATATTTGTAAAATAACTGAATGTAAAATGTATAAAAAAATAATATATCAAAGCTGCAGATACACTTCCTGTTTTTATACAAAAAAAAGAAAAACGAATGACTCAGTCATTCAATAACTAACAAAATAATCAATTTGGAATCATCACTTCTATATGTTTAATCAAACATGACAATAAAGATGAAGTTTTTGTCTTTTTTAAATCACTAACACTTGAACCTATTTTAAATTTGGATGACGATGAACTAAAAGATATAATAAATTTGAAAAAATGTATGATTGAGCCTGAAGATATCAAATGTATAAAATATTCTATGTTGTATAGACCATGTATTTTATTTAAATGTAATAATAATTATTGTATAAGTTTACTTGTAAAAGGCGTACTCGGAGGTTGTATTAATTAAAGTACATGTCATATATTTATTGTGAATGATAAAAAGTAAATAAAAGAATATAATTTATTAGAAACTAATAATAAAAGCTAATAAAAGCTAATAAACTCAATCAAAATTTATAGCTGCTATATTAGCAATATAATTTTTAGGATGTCTTCTACATCCAAAAATCAAATAAAAGCTAATAAAAGCTGATAGACATTTATATAATTTAAAAACAACTAAAAAAACGCTTACGAACATTATGAAATATTATAAAGTATCGTAGGAGTCTAAATTCCACAATTTATAAATAGCAATTATAATCTAATAAAAGCTAATAAGTTTTATCAAGAATTACAATTTATTTATAAACTTTATATGGACGAGATTATTTCCGTCTGGGATGTAAAGAAAAAAATTATTTTCCTTCAGTCAAAAAAAAAACATTTATAATCACTTTTCTGGGACTCGGTGAATTTGATAAGATAAATTATTGACTATTTCTATGCATATATTTGTCTAAAACTTGTATACTAGTATAAAATAGTTAAACAAATAGAAATGCATGAAAATAAGTCAAGTAAAACATTACTTTCTTCCAGTCAACAAAAATACTTTTAAAGTCATTTTTCTGAGACTCGGTGAGTTTGACAATTTGCATTATTGACTATTTTTATGCATCTATTTGTGTAAAATCTTGCAAAATAGTATAAAATAGTTAAACAAATAATAATGCATAAAAATAAATCATGTAAAACATTAATTTCTTCCAGTCAACCATAATACTTTTAATGTCATTTTTCTGGGACTCGGTGAATTGGACAATTTGCATTACTGACTATTTTTATGCATCTATTTGTGTAAAAACTTGCATACTAGTATAAAATAGTTAAACAAATAATAATGCATAAAAATAAGTCATGTAAAACATTAATTTCTTCCAGTCAACAATAATACTTTTAAAGTCATTTTCCATGGACTCGGTGAATATGAGAATTTGCATTTTTGACTATTTTTATGCATATATTTGTCTAAAAATTTGCATACTAATATAAAATAGTTAAACAAACAGTAATACATGATTATATGTCAAGTAAAACATTATTTTCTTCCTTTCAACAAGAATACTTTTAAAACAGTTTTTTTGGACACAGTGGTTTAAGAAATTTTAATCTAAATCTGTATATTTACCAAGTACTGTGGATAGCTTTTCAAATTTATTACAATTTTTGGAAGAATTTTTTTTTTATGTTGATTAGAGTGAGAATAAAAAAAAATTTACAGTCCTTTTATATTATATAATACTCTGAATTATATAGAAATTGCTCCTTCATAAACTAAAAGAATGTTATCCTAGGGGTTTAATCAAACTTGTTAATATGAAATTCTGATAACTATTCTGGTGAGTGTATGTTATGTACGTAA